>JACEFZ010028311.1:0-62500 GCA_014155875.1 Cepaea nemoralis
GAATTTTCAGAAATAAAGATGTTAAATGTGCCATAACAATGAAAGATATTAAATGAAAGATATTAAATGTGTATTAAGAAATCAGAGGCGTCAACAATGTCATAAAAATGAAAGATGTGAAATGTGTCATAATGAATGAAAGTTGTGTATGTGACATATTAAATCACAGACATCAACTGTGTTTTCAGAAATACAAAATGTGAACTGTTTCATGAGAAATGAAAAATGTGACATCTGTCATAAGAAATTAAAGCTGTGAAATGTGTCATAAGAAATGAAAGATGTCAAGTTTAGCATAAGAAATGAAAGATGTGAAATGTGTCATAAGAAATGCGAGATGTGTACCTTTGTTTCCTAATACAAAGATAAGTTCCAGTTCTCTGTTATAGACAGGCATGAAGGACAGTGAAGATTAGTTCACAAAAGACTATATTAGTCCGAGATATTTTTCTGTAATTATACTTCAAATTAAAAACGTGACTTCGGGGTTCTGAAAAGTAAGGCCTACAATGTCAATAGATCTTTTTGCATACAATTTAGAAAAGGCTTCACATGCCGTATATCTCTTTTCTGCAATACAGTTTAGAAAAGTAAGGCTACAAATGTAGCAGATCTGTTTCTGCAATACCGTTTAGGAAAAAAAAGGCTACAAATGTCGCAGATCACTTTCTGCAATAAAGTTTAGAAAAGTAAGGCTATAAATGTCGCAGATCTCTTTCTGCAATAAAGTTTAGAAAAGTAAGCCTACAAATGTCGCAGATCTCTTTCTGCAAAACAGTTTAGAAAGGTACGGCTACGAATGTAAATCTTTCTGCAATACAGTTTACAAAAGGCTAAGTATGCTGTAGATCTATTTTTGCAATAATACCTCTCATTACAGATGTGCATTTTCGCAGTTTAGGAAATATACCATACGTTATAGATCTCTATTTTTAATTTTACTTTCCATTAACATATGCGTTATTCAGGCTATAAAGGTTACATATGACATAGATGTATTTGTATGTAATTATACTTTTACCTATTTATGTATTTCAGAAACGACTACACATGGTATATACTTATTCCTGTAATTAGCTTTTCGCGAATAGATATGTGTTTTCATAGTTCAGACAAGACTACATTTGTCATAGATCACTTTGTGTAATTATACATCTCATGAATAAACATGTGTTTGTGTATTTTATAAACGACTATTAAGGTGTATCAATATTTCTGTAGAAATACCTCTTGTGAGAGATACGTGTTTTCATACTTCGGAAAAGGCTACATATCATAGATCTCTTTCTGTAATTATACTTCTCATGAACAGATATGTGTTTTCATAATTAGAAACAATTTCATATGTCATAGATCTTTTCTGTAATTATACTTCTCATGAATAGAAACGTGTCTTCATAGATTGGAAAAGGTTAACTATATAATAGGTCTCTTTCTGAAATTATACTTCTCGTGAATAGATATGTGTTTAGTAGTTCAGAAAACGACCATGTTATGGATCTCTTTCTGTAGATATACTTCTCGTGAAAAGATACGTGTTTTCATAGTTCAGAAACGACTAAATATATAATATATCTCTTTCTGCAATTATACTTCGCGTGAATAAATACTTATTTTAGTAGTTCAGAATCGACTACATTTGTCATAGATCTGTTTCTGCAGTTATACTTCTTATGAATCGATTCGTGTTTTTGTAATTTTGAAGAGGCTGCATACGCAATTTAGCTATTTCTGTGTTTAAATTTCTCACAAAGAGATACGCGTTTTATGATTTAGGAAAGACAATTACTTTCTAAGTTTCCAGTGTAATTTCCATGGAAAGGGATAATCTTCTTGAGATTATCTCTAAAGAACATAATGAAAGGGCGTTTAAATTGAAATAGTAGGTACCATGGAAGTTCAGTTTTGGTGCAGTTCAGAAAAGACTACTTGTGTCATAGATCTCTTTGTGTAATTACACTTATTATGAATAGATGCTTGGTTGTGTAGTTTAGACACAGCTGCATATGTTATAGTTCTTTTTCTATAATTAAACTTATTATATATATATATATATATATATATATATATATATATATATATATATATATATATATATATATATATATATATATATATATATATATATATATGCGTGTTTGTAAAGTTCATAAACGGCTGTATATGTCATTTTGGCACTTTCCGTGTTTATACTTCTCACAAAGAAAGAGATGCGCGTTTTATGATTTAGGAAAGATAATCTTTACTCATTTTCCAGTGTACTTTCCCTGTAAAAGGGTGATACCATACTGATTATCTCTGAAGAACATCAAGAAAGGGCGGTTAATTGTAATGGTTGGGTATAATAGAGACTCCAATATAGATGGCTTGTTCGCTACACTTGGCACTGCTGCTGTCACGTCTGCTGTCCCGTTTTCGTTGATCTCAAAGACAGCTTTATGGAAATGTTTGCTTATGCAATTGCCACCTGCAGGGAAGAAATGTGTATCACGTGCATGTAAGGAAATCGTAGAAATATTGCTTCGTAAACTTGAATTCACTATGTTAATTAGTAAGTTATTTGCTTCTTGAGTAACAGATCGAAGAGTATGGGATTGTATAGTTTCAGTGGCAGGTTGGTTAAACACGTACCTAGTACGATTCATTCTGTTTATGTAATCACCACCTAGCTGGGTATGCTAGTATTGGGACTCTTCACTGGCTGTAGAGATGAGGACGGTGCAAGCATGGGACATCCATGCTTCTGGCAGAGTGACATGCTTCAATAAAAATAAAATCAAAGATAGGGAGCATCTATTAGATCTTTTGCCCCAGGGCATGCTGGTGTGGTGGGAAACGGACAGATTTCCTGGGTCTGCTCTCCTCGATGAGGTATTGGTGTATGATACGGCAGATGTGGTCAGGGCACTTTGTGATCGTGTGAATAATGTGGTGTTTGCCCATCAAGAATGATGATGACTATTCATTGCAGCCATTGGGGTTGAAAGTTTTGAGCCGTGAGTTCTACGATGGCTGAAAAGGCCTATTTTGGCTCGAAATTGTCTTTGAAAATGTGAGCAACGAATGCATGATGTTCTAAGAGGAGGATCTCCTGCAGTGATTTTTTGTCCAGCCTTTTCTTCACAGCTCTTGCAGTCATGTCTGCCTCACAAGTGACTGCACCCTTGCTTAATGATATATG
Organism: Cepaea nemoralis; assembly: GCA_014155875.1. NCBI lineage: Eukaryota > Metazoa > Mollusca > Gastropoda > Stylommatophora > Helicidae > Cepaea > Cepaea nemoralis. The sequence goes on from JACEFZ010028311.1 coordinate 3,182, forward strand.
CCACAAATTTTGGTCTTTGGCAGCAATCTCCCAAGTGTCATGATGAATTCCAAAAGCTTGTAGTGAGATATTCAGAATGTCTTTAAAGCGTTTCCTCTTGCCGCCTTGGGAGCGTTTACCACAACGCAGCTCACCTTACAAACTTCGTTTAGGGAGCCTTAATCTGGCATGCGAGTCGAGTGACGAGCCCAGCGACTCTGATTCTTCATTAATGACTTGCGCGATGAACTGGATTAAAGTGATGAAGAGTTGCGCAATTCTTCGACCTCTCTCTCTCTCTCTCTCTCTCTCTCTCTCTCTCTCTCTCTCTCTCTCTCTCTCTCTCTCTCTCTCTCTCTCTCTCTCTCTCTCTCTCTCTCTCTCTCTCTCTCTCTCTCTCGCCTGAGTCCATCTGAATCCAGTGGCAAGACAAGTCAAAATAACTGGAGACGAATACAGGTGCAGTGGATGACCAGGGCGCTCTAAGTGTCTTGACGTGCTTAATATGTTCCACAACTCTGTGCAGGTAAACGCCGTCTTGCCCGTTGAATCATCAATGATTTCTTCCGCGCATTCTGCCAAGCCTGTCTTCACATGCTGGTTAGGCCTACCCTAGTTCACCGATTGGTTTGACGCCGAATCGGTTTTGCCGGCGTGTCACAGCCGTTGCACCGGGGGTGGCCGCTGTCGCATGCTGACAAATACTAGGAACCACAGGCGTGAGCTTGGATGTCAGGCTTGGACCAGTGGGTAATGGGCCCTGAAAAGGGTGTGACAGCCATCCTTACCAAAGGTACTACCAATACCAGTCATCCCAGATAGATACAGCATCATTGTCTGGAGAGGATGGTTCGGCGGGGAATGACCAGAGGATCTGACAGACACGCAGTACTCCGAGGAAAGGCCGGACGAACACATAACAAGACAGCAAGTGTTACCATTAGTCATCAAGCAATCAACTATTGAAGGGCTTGCTAACGCGGTTTGTGAGCCCGTATACCCGGGTTCGAAACACGGCGGTGCTCGTATTTTCGAAAAAGGTATAGAGACCGGTCGTTCAAAAAGCAATGGCAAACTACTGAACGTAACACTTGTCTAGTACATCAACAGCAGCTGAAAATGCTGGTGTTGACTGCAACGTCCCGAAAGGGATACGCAACAAAATTTTATTTTTTTTATAATCAACTATGTGCCGTCTCCACAATGAAGGTTGACTGCAATGGATCTCCAACACTGTCTCTCGCCCTGACTGTACATTCTGTCAGATTGATGTTCATCCATCTCTTGATGGTATCTTCCCATTTGTATCGTTGTCTAACCCTTGCTCGCTTGCCTTCAACCTTACCCTCCAGTATGGATTTTATAAGAGTGTTATGTCTTTTAACGTGGTCGAAATATTTCACTTGTCTTTGTTTTATTTCTTTCATCAACTCTATTTTCATTTCCATATTTTCTAGAACCTCTGTGTTTAATTGTTTTTGTTTCCATGACATAGGACATATTCTTCTGTATATCCACATCTCCAGAGCCTCTATTCGACTTTCTGGTTGCTTGTTCAATGTCCAAATGTCTGTAGTGTTTAATTACGTAACATTTGACAATTCTCATTTTAATGAGATGTTAATCTCTCTAGATGTTAATGCAGATTTGATGCTGCTGAAAGTATTTTTGGCCACTCCCATTCTCTTTTTGATTTCTACTTCACTTCCGCCATCATCTGTTATTACATGTTACTTTTTCTAGTATCTCCCCGTTTACTGTGATGTTCATTCATTACCTTTCCTTTCCACTGCTACTTATCATAGTTTTCGTTGTTTGGATGTTAATATCTAAGCCACATTCTGCACTATGCCTGTTTATTTGTTCCACTAGGTTTTGTTACTCTTGCTCGCTTTCTGCTAGTAACACTGCATCGTCAGCATATCTAAGATTGTTTATAATTATTCCATCGATGTTACGTCCAAGCAGTTCGACTTGTTAAAAATTTTACTGAACGTAACACTTGCCTAGTACATCAACAGCAGCTGAAAATGCTGGTGTTGACTGCAACGTCCCGTAAGGGATACGCAACACAATTAATTAATTAATAAATTGAAGAGGTTTGGGAAAAACACACATCCCTGTCGTACTCCTCTTTGTATCTCTACGGGCGACCAATACGTATTTCCGCATCTAATAGACGCCACTTATTCCCAGTACAAGTTACTAATAAGTCTGATGTCCTTTCCATCTACTTCTATATCTTGACGGCACGTAATTAGTCGTTCATTTTGTACTCTAACAAAAGCTTTCTTGTAGTCTATAAAACAAACATATATATTTTTCTGAACGTCTACATATTTTCCAATTAATATCCTCAAACATATTATTGCTTCTCTTGTGCCGATGTGTTTGAGGAATCCAAATTGTTCTTCAGCTAATTCCCCATCTATTTTATTTTGAATTCTTTCTTGTATGACCTGGAGTAGTACCTTAGTAATATGACTCATTGAGCTAATAGTTTTGTAATCCTCACAATCAACAGCTCTTGTCTTCTTGGGTAGCGTGATAAAATGGATGTTTTCACATCCTTGGGGATGTACCCAGTGAGTGGCACCTTGCAGTATTGACAGACCAAAGTATGTGGATTGGAATTTGGCCAAAATTCCAACTCACAATGCCTGGGCAGAGCTTCAGAGAACGTGTGGTGCCCAAACGCAATGTTCCTTCTCTCTGCCTTGCCTTGTTTGATCCAGAGGAAAGGATAACCAGTACGTCTGGCTGCAGACGCTGGCGGCTCAACGTCAAACCTCCGAGACCTCGCCCCCACGAGCAGGAGGCGAGCGGTGGCCAGACTCTAAACCTTTGGGACTTGACTTAGAGGTGTTCAGCCAAATCCCGCAGGTAAGGGTCGTATAAGCGCCCGGACCACTGGGCACGTACACCTGTCAATCGCAAGAGTCTGGACCTGTGTAAGCGCGTACTACCGTCAGACTCCCAGCCTGACTCGTGCGGATCCCGCGACCAGCGAAAAAAGCCCACCGGAGATATTGCTCGTCAATTGCGAACAAATCTCCAATGACTGAAAACTGAATAAGTAAAGAAACGATAAAAGTAGTGGTATTTCAATTGCGCTTTCGCTCCCACCTATGCTACACCCTTCACGTGTCTTCACAAAGTCGGACTAGAGTCAAGCTCAACATGGTCTTCTTTCCCCGCTGAGTCTACCAAGCCCGTTCCCTTAGCTGTGGTTTCACTAGATAGTAGATAGGGACAGTGGGAATCTCGTTAATCCATTCATGCGCGTCACTGATTAGATGACGAGGCATTTGGCTACCTTAAGAGAGTCATAGTTACTCCCGCCGTTTACCCGCGCTTGGTTGAATTTCTTCACTTTGACATTCAGAGCACTGGGCTGAAATCACATTGCGTCAACACCGGGTGACGGCCGTCAAAATGCTTTGTTTTAATTAGACAGTCGGATTCCCCTGGTCCGTACCAGTTCTGAGTTGGCTGTTGAATGTCAGCCGGCTTGGACGACTGCGGCGAGACTCCGCCGCATAGCTGGGGCAGTCCACATGAAGGTTGCAGTCACGTTCCGAGCTCGGCCGGCCTGCCGACTAGCGGCGGCGGCCTCGCCCAGCCGGGGCCCATCCCAGTCCCGCTTCGTACGCTGGCCCGACTGACCCAGCCCTCAGAGCCAATCCTTTTCCCGAAGTTACGGATCCAATTTGCCTACTTAAAGTACTGGAGAGTTTCGGTCATAGACCATAACTTTAGGAAGGGAAAATCCCAACTGCACCTCCCCGTGGTAGAGGATGGAACCACACCATGGTGTGGCTAACACAGCTCTGGGGATCGAGTATCCACCGGAATAAGTGGACAACTCTGCAGCTGAGCAGAGTAGGGCACTCACTTGTCCTTACAGTCGGAAATGGCTGTCAAAGGCAGAGGTAAAAAGACCACCATGTGAATGCGGAAGGCAAGGGGAAACCACCACATTCCCAAGACTTCATGGCAAAACATATATCAGAGTTAGTGAACGACGTTAATGGCTGTCTTAGGACATCCTCGTCCGGTAGGGACAGTCATGAGCCACAGGTGACATCAGACCGTCATCCAGCTACTGATGGCAAAATCATAACTAAAATAAATAAATTTAGAGTAGGAACATGGAATGTTAGGACATTAAATGAGATAGGAAAGTTGACCAATGTTCTAAGAGAGATGGATAGCATGAAAATGAATATACTAGGCGTTAGTGAGATGAGATGGAAGGGATCGGGCAAAATTATAGCTGACAATCACACAATAATTTATTCTGGAGGGGATACACATGAAAAAGGTGTAGGAATAATATTAGACGAAAAAACAGCCAAGTCAATTAATGGATACTGGTGTATTTCAGATAGAGTAGTTATGGTAAAAATCAAAGGCAAACCAATAGACATAAATATTATACAGGTATATGCACCAACAACAAGCAGTAGTGATGAAGAAATACAACACTTTTACGACGAAATAGAAATGGTGATGGCTCAAATTAGATCACAAGAAATAAAAATAATACTTGGTGATTTTAATGCAAAAGTAGGAAAGGGGGAAATGGAGGATGTAGTGGGGAATTATGGTTTAGGTACAAGAAATGAAAGAGGGGAAAAGCTAATATAATGGGCAAATATCAATGATATGATAATTGGAAACACATGGTTTAAACACCATAAAAGACGACTGTACACATGGAAAAGCCCTGATAAGAAAATACGCAACCAAATTGACTACATACTAATTAATAAAAGATATAGAAATGCTTTAATTAATGTAAAGACAATGTCCGGTGCTGACTGTAATAGTGATCATGTACCACTATGTGGACAAATAAAAGTAAGATTAAAGAGAGGGAAAAAATGGTTAAGAACATGAGACTTAATAAAGAGGTTCTGAAAATAGATAAAGAACTGCAAGAACAATACAGAGTGACTGTGAAAAATAGGTACAATGCGAATAGCTAAAATACAGAGTATAGATGAACAATGGGAAATGTTAAGGGACTCCATTCATCAAACTAGCAAAGAAGTATTACCGGAGAGAGGCAAAATAGCTAAGAAAAAATGGATGAATGAAGAAATCTTAAAACTGATGGACAAAAGAAAACAGAGTAAAAATGACAAACAAGAATACGCTAAGATAAATAAAGAAATAAAAGATAAATGTGGGAAGGCTAAAGAAAGTTGGTTAAACGAGCAATGCAAACAAATTGAATTAAATTCCATTAATGATACAAAAAATATGTACAGACAAATCAGTGAGCTTACAGGGAGAAAAATAAGAATAAATACAGGGTGTTTGAAATCAAAAACAGGAAAGATATTATTAGAGGAAGGTGCTATAATGAAGAGGTGGAATGAGTATATAAGAGAATTATATGACGGAGAAAGGGAAGAATTAACAGAAGATAGTAACTTAGAAGGTCCACCTATTCTGAAAGAAGAAGTCGCTGACGCTATGAAACGTATGAAGAAAGGAAAAACAGCTGGGCCAGATGAAATCACAATAGAAGAATTAGAAGTATTGGGAGAATTTGGAGTAGATATATTAACCAAAATGTTGAATGATATTTACAGTAGTGGATATTTACCCAGTGATATGCTGAAATCTGTATTTATAGCTATACCAAAAAGACCAGGAGCAATTGATTGTGAAGATTTTCGTACAATTAACCTCATAAACCATATCACTAAGCTTCTACTCAGAATCATAATGAGAAGAAACAAAAAGAAAATAAAAATGGAAATTAGTGAAGAACAGTATGGATTTGTGGAAGGAAAGGGCACAAACAATGCAATTTATACATTACGGACACTAATAGAAAGGTCAATAGAGAAACAGAGAGACATATATTTGTGCTTCATAGATTATACTAAGGCATTTGATAAAGTAAAACATGATGAACTGATTAAAATGTTGGAAGATATCAACATTGATGGAAAAGATTTAAGAATAATAAAGAATGTTTACTGGAACCAAGTAGCAGCAATTAAAATGGGAAATAAAGAGGGTAGTTACGAACAGATAAAGCTAGGAGTACGACAGGGGTGTGTCTTGTCACCAGATATTTTCTCCCTGTATAGCGAAGTAATAATGAGAGAGATCAAAGAGATGCCTGGAATACTAGTTGGAGGTTATAATATAAATAATATACGCTATGCAGATGACACAGTAATGGTGGCGGATAATTCAACAGACCTACAGCAATTATTAGACGTTGTAGTAACAGAGAGTGCAAGGAAAGGACTCTCCTTGAATATCAAGAAAACAGTAACAATGGTAATATCAAAGAAAATGGTGACACCAAAATGTGACATAGAAATACAAGGAAAAATCTAAGTGGATAATTTTAGATACCTAGGGGCATTTATAACATCAGATGGAAGATGTACAACAGAGATTAGGAGCAGAATAGAGCAGGCAAAAGCCGCATTTCAGAAAATGAAGAGTATCTTGTGCAATAAGTCACTATCACTGAATGTAAGAAAGAGAGTGCTGAAATGCTATGTAGAACCAGTTTTGCTGTATGGCAGTGAATCTTGGAATGTAAATGAACAAAGTAAGAAGAAATTAGAAGCAACAGAGATGTGGTTCCTGAGACGAATGTTGCGAATTCCTTGGACTGCCAGAGTAACTAACGATGACTGCCTGAAACAGGCTAATGAAACTAGAACATTATATACAACAATAAGAAAGAGACAAACATCTTTCTTCGGTCACGTGATGAGAAGAGAGGCATTGGAGAACATCGTAACAACTGGAAAGATCGAGGGGAAGAGAGGCAGAGGCAGACCAAGAGAAATGATGCTGGATGGATTGAGACGGTGGCATGGAGGAATATCAGCAGCAGAGTTGATCCAGAAAACCAAAGACCGAGATCTGTGGAGAGCCATGAACGCCTACGCCAGCTGGCACGGCACTTGATGATGATGACCTTACCTACATTGTTCTATCGACTAGAGGCCGTGCACCTCGGAGACCTGCCGCGGATATGGGTACGGCCTGGCACGAAATTCACACCGTCTCCGTGGGGTTTTCAAGGGCCGACGCGAGCGCACTGGACACCGAAAGAGCCGCGGTGCTTATTCGGAGCCGCGGTCCCTATCTCCGGGCAAGCCGATTCCAGGGATTTGGCTGCTTACAAAGAAAAAAGAACTCTTCCCGAGGCTTCCGCCGACGTCCCCCACTTCGTTTGTGGTACCACACATGGCCACTGATCTCCGTGTCCAGGTTCGGGAATATTAAACCAATTCCCTTTCGGTAGGCTGGGGGCAGACTCTGAACGGACAGATAGTTTATACAGAGTACCCCGGGGTCAGAACGGAGTTTTCTTATCTTTTAAGACCGACTGACCCATGTTCAACTGCCGTTCACATGGAACCCTTCTCCACTTCAGTCTTCAAAGTTCTGGGATGCACCCAGTAATATATATATATATATATATATATATATATATATATATATATATATATATATATATATATATATATATATATATATATATATATATATCTTCTTCTTCTTCTTCTTCTTCAGCTTTCCGAGCCATTGAGGTTCTTTGCTGCAAATACAATCCGTCTCCATTCATCTCTCTGGTGGACCTTCTCTTGCCAGTCGTTGATTCCAAGTGCTTGTAGGTCTGTACATGTATTATCTCTCCACCGTCTTCTTGGTCTACCTCGGGGTCTACGGTCATTTATTTCCTGAATATATATATATATATATATATATATATATATATATATATATATATATATATATATATATATATATATATATATATAATTCGATGATATTATCAATGCCAAAGCTGGATACGGATTTTATTACCTCAGTTGTTATCTTGTCACGACCTGCATTGCTTTGCTGAACCGGTAGCTTCTGTAGCTTGTCTTGTTCCAGATGTATGGATATTACCTTTCCTCTGGAGTGAACTAGACAGGCCGAGAGATGGATCATGCTGCATGAGCAACACATGGTCTCTACAATTCAGCCCAGACGTTGTACTATGGAAAGCACAACGTAACAAACTATCGTCTGTCAAGACGGCAAGGTGCCAGTACAGTAGTGTTGGAGGTTGTCAGCATGGCCGAATGGATACAAGCGGTTACTCTTAAACTACTGCTATGCTGATGGCGAGGAAGCGGGTTTAACCCCTAAACTGGTCAGTTGAACAATATAGTCTTCTGGTCCTTGACTTGGGAATAACAATTACAAGTACCTCAGGAGCCGGAGAGGATTCGCCTGATGGGAAGGACACTGGTAATTAGGAAAGCTAATGCACACGCAAAATCGGTCCAGTGCACTCCCAAGTGGTAGCAACTACTAGAAATAGCTGCATGTCTATGAACTACGCTTGAGTTCAAAGTGAGCGAGCGCAAAACAATATAAAGACAGAGCAATTATCATGACAAGCAAAGACAACTCACCGGTTTTGCTCATTGCAGTGAAGTCCCCCTGATTTGGGTCAAAAGCTTTGACCATACCCAAGGCTTTGAATGCTGGACTCAGCTCAAAGGTCGACTCGATACGAACCTTAGGCACACTTAAGATGTACTTCGCGGCAGTAAGCCCTTTAAAGAGTTCTTTAGTTGTGTTCGCAGCTGTAAAAGATGCCTCTAGAAAGGAATCAACAATACGGTATCAGTAACTATTGTACTAAGATCACCATTATGTGTTTTGCCAGCTGGCGTAGGCGTTCATGTCTTTTCACACGATCTCGGTCCCCTGGACTAACTCGAATAATGATATTCCTTATTGTCGCCATCTCAGACCATCCATCCATCCATCATGTGCCATGCCGGTAAGCGTGGACGGTCATGTTCTGGCATCTCACTCGATCACCAGAGTCGTGGATCAGATCCGTGTTTCTGTCTCGACCATGCCACAAGGCCAAGCCATCCAAGTGCTTGCTTCTAGGTCTTCCCCTTGATCTGTTCCCCTCGATCTTACCAGTCGTCACCAAGTTCTCCAAATCATTTCTTCTCATAACATGCCCAAAAAAATCATCTCAGACCACCCATAATAATTTCTCTTGGTCTGCCTCTGCTTCGTTTCCAACTGATCTTTCCAGTTGTCACGATATTCTCAAGTAATAATAGCCCCTAGGTATTTACATTTAGCCACTGGGTAAATTATTTCCTTTCTGTTGTTATCTCACATTTAGATATTATCTTTTCCTTGGATATAGCCATTGTCTCTGTTATCTTTATATTCAAGGCAAGTCCTTTCTTTTCACTCTCTGTTACTACAATATCCAAAAGGTGTAATAGACATGTTCCGCCATCAATTATGTGTCATCTACTTAGTGTAGATTGTTTATATTGTAACGTGTAACTTTATATTGTAACGTGTAACTTGTCTTCGTGACTTCTCTTTGATCTCTTTCATTATTTGTATCTGTTGCGTGTCGTTTGCAGGATGTAAGATAATGAGGATAAATTAAGCAGAAAATAATTCGATCTCCATTGATAAAACTCACTTCAAAGGTGGAGTGAAATTTATGTAGGTAGTAATGGAGACACAAACCCTACATCCCACATTGTGTCAACGACTTCCTGTGGAGGAGCGCAACTGGGAGGATACAAGCATTGTCCTAGTGCGCGAAAATGCAACCTAAATATTAAATGTTATGGCAAGGCAGAATAGGCCCTAAGTTTTGGTAGGCAATTGGTCTAGGATGAAAGCTCCATCAGACGGAAGTTACAGCATTGCTTTGCTGATCCGGCAACTTCTGCAGCTTGTCTTGTTCAAGATGTATTGGTGCTACCTTTCCTCTGGAGTAAACTAAGCAGACCGAGAGATGGAGCATGGTGCATGGGCAACACATGGTCTCTAAATTCAGCTCAAGATTTGTACCGGTGGCGTAGTCGTGCCAGGGCGCACCAGGGCGCCCCGATGCATACGTTTATGTAACCAAGGCGCGCAGTACTTTACCACATGACATTCAGTATTTAGCTTTTAACTTTGCTTAATTTAATATTAGCTTGTTATGTGTCTCTATAATCTCTAAGCAAAGTGAATCACCAAACACACGACATGTGGAATTAGTCAGCTTTACTAGAACTCGATCACGTGTAGCAAAATGGACGTTGCGGCCAAAACCTCCATCAGCACACACACAACAAACAAACACATATGCAACAACACGAAAAACTGTGCATGGATATACATAATACATCATATTCATCATCATCATAATTTTCATCATCATTTTCATCATCATCATCATCATCATAATTATCATCATAATCATCACCATCATCATCGTCATCATCAGGTCTCTCAACAGATCTCGATTATGCTGATGGTATTCCTCAGTCCATCCAGCATCATTTTTTTTGGTCTGCCTCTGCCTCGCTTCTCACTGATCTTTCCAATTGTCACGATGTTCTCCACTGCCTCTCCTCATCAGATGACCAAGGACAGCTGTGTATCTCTTCTTATTGTTATATATATATATTACTCATCTGTTTCATAGTTGTGGACTTGACACATTTGTAATTGAATATCGCGTGTATGGTTATGAGCTTCATTGTAGTCCCACTGACACCTTGCTGTCTTGACAGACGATAGTTTGTTACATTGTGTTTCATAAAAGGCATAATAACTACAGCCCATGGTGGGGACAAAGGTTGAAGTTATACCTCTCCATAGCACAAAGCCTGGGCTGAATTGTAGAGACCATGTTTTGCCCATGCAGCATGATCCCTCTCTCGGTCTGCCTAGTTTACTCCAGAGGAAAAGTAACACCAATACATCTGGGACAAGACAAACTGCAGAAGTTGCCCGATCAGCAAAGCAATAGTCTAACTGCCCGCCTGTCGAAGCTTCGATCCTAGACCAGTTACCTATCAAGGCATTGGGCTTGGTCTGTCCTGCCATGATATTTAGTCTTTAGGTTTCATTTCCACGCACTATGATATTGATAATGATGATGATGATGATGATGTCAACAGCTGTGACACCATATTGTGTAGCATAACGTTCAAAGGGTTTTAAGACAATAGGATCTACTTCATTGCACCGTGTGTTATCCCATATGGCTCGGTCCCTTTACACAGAGCGACCTGTCGAATGAGTCGCACAAAGCACGTAGTTCCAACGGCGACCCCATAGGAGTCTATGAGAAAAGTGCACCCACGAACCGAACGACGTAGGCAGGACTCGAACACACGACCTTTCGAGCGCGAGCAGCAGACTTAGCTACTTCGCCACGGAGAATATCTCTCCCCCCCCCCCCATATTTGCTACAATTCATTGTACCACAATTTGCCAAGATCTCTGGTATTATTTGTGTTCCAACCAAACTACTGCGAATCGCCCTAAATTAGGCCAGGACATTCAGTGATTCCCGTTTCCACCACTGCCTCCATCAAGACAGCTGTGATCCAGTCAACCAGCCAATGGGGTAATACCAAATTCCGTCAAGTATTAGATGCAAAATAAGAAGTCTACACAGTTACAGGCATCATCTAAAGTCTATTCTCACACATACCTAGTACTTTTGCAGCTCGGATACCGTTACTCGTTCTTTGTTTGTTCTCGCTTCAGGATGTTCGTTATGGTTATCATAAAGAATAAATGCGACAGCACGCAATACAAGCCGGTAATATGACTTCCGGTTGAATATGGTGGATAGGCGGGCGATCCGTTAAGACTTTGGAGTGTTTATGTTTCTGGCTACTGTTTACTTACGTATGTTCCTCATTTTTGGACTTGTAGTACATCGTTCCGTCGCCCGGCTACTGTGCTTTGTGTTGGGTGTGACATTGAGCTGTGGATTTCATGCGAAATGTTTTGTTTTTTGCTTCATCTGTCAGCAGTGGTTTGTGTTGCGATCTGCATTTTCAGTAAAATTGTGGTTGCTTTGTTGCTGAACTAAATGGTTTGCCTTATGCAGTGATGCGTGTGCAACTAATGTTTTTTGTTTCTTCTAGTGAAATCTGCTTCTGTCACGATGAACTATAATTCTAGTGGCGGACTGTTGTGTTGGCATTCTGGCAATGGCTTTATGCATGCATTCGAGTGCTTGCTGTTGCTTTTGTCGAGACTGCTCTCCGTTTTAATTTTCACATGGAACACCGAGGAACCTTTTATGATATTCGATGGCACAGGAACGGAACATTATGGGATAACCCATTGCCTTAGTTTTGGAAATGCAACTAATAACACACCTGTAAGTGCAAATATCTAAAATTGTTTGCATTGACTCGTCAAACATCAGGTTACCTTGTTCAGCTAGTGAACTGGTGCTCTGAGGCACGAGAAAGATCACAGAATATCTGTTCCCACGGCAAGGCAGTTCCACAAAGTCAGCCCCGTTGAAGTTTTGTTTCAGCTTGATGTCCCTGTGGTATTCATCATTCAGGAAGTCAATCTGCAGATACACATGTCCCAGAATGAATAAAATTAATGGAATTTCGGTAAAGCTGTGGAAATATAAGCTATATAGAATACCACAAAGTAATGCAGTTTTAAAGAACAAACTTAAAGAAAACACAGGAGGCTGCGGCGGCTAGCCTTCATCAGCAAACAAATACATACACAAAACACAACATTTAATCACGGGGAAGACTTCACAGTGACTACATTAAGACAAAAGAACACATGTTCCAGGCATGTGTCGGTGTTGTTTATCATCAATGAATGCCATAACCAACTCAAATAAACAAATAATAGAAAAATAAGCTCAGTAGCATGGATCTAGTGAGGGTAAATAATGTGCTGAGAACCATCTCAGCGGGCTTGTTGGCGAGGTTGTTAGTGAACTTCGCTGATAATGTCATCAACTCTTTGGTTTTGCGTCTGGGCTCGTCGTCTGCGAAAGTGAGAGAACAATTGGCCTCCTATTCTTTAGGGAATTCAACCTGCAAGGTGTGTTGGCTCTATCACATCACCGACCCATGGCAATAAACTAATTCGCGATAATTATATTAGGATCTTCACATTTATTAGGCTTGAGTGCAAAGGCGAATGGTTTATCCTCTCGTAGCGAACGAGGACTGCAGGTGTCAAACCCTCGCCAACCTGCGATTATGCCATTGTCAATGTAACCTCCGAACGGTTACACTACCGCTATTCTTACCATTAAAAAAGTTAGTTGCGTGTCCTTGACAACAGTGCTTCTCAAAGTGGTGGTCCGTGGACCGGTGCCGGTCCGCGAGCCCTTCTATGCCGGTCCGCAACGTGAGTTGAAAAAAGTAAGAAAATGTTAAATATTTTCTCCTTTGAGGATTGTTTAGAACTTGTTTAAAAAAAAACAAGATTGTCCTTTTCTCAAAACATGATATCCGCACCGTTTTTATGGTGATTTAATTTTAAAATAAATTTAGCCTGCAGCCGTATAGCCCAAGGAGTATTTATTTTTAAGGAGAAGCGAATCATTGGTTCAATGGGAAAGTTAAAAATAGTAACCAGCAGAGACCGATACTTAAAACCGACGACATTTAAAGGTCGACGACATTTGTATGTTGACGACGTGCATTTCTTTTGTTTCCTATGTGACGAAAAGTGAGAAAGATGCACATTATAATTTGCTGATTGTCATAAGATGCAGGACATACGTGATTTTCATTGTACGATTATAATGTTTTGCCATCGTCTGAGCGAGGAAATGTGTTAGATGCATTTGCAAAGTATTTTTCATTACAGCTGGACGAAAGCACGGACGTTGCCAACTTAGCGATTCTGGTGGTGTATATGAGATATCGATACAAAGACAATTTGAAAGAAGAGTATTTCTTTTTCGTCAATGAGCATTATTAAGACAAAATGCAAAAACAATGTAGAAATTTGTTCACCTTTGCGGGTAACGCTGTCTACAATCGAGCCACGATTTGATAAGCTTGTAAATAATAAACAGACCCACCCCTCGTATTAATGATAGTTACTGTTAGCAGCTGATCATTAAATCATTTTTATTACAACATACTGTAATTTAGTCAGCTTGTTTAACATCCGATTTGGTATCGTTTTCCAAGATATATTTTACTTTTATTTTATATTTGTGTTCATTACTGTCAGTGTACACAAGTATATACACCTTTACAAGAAGACCTAGATGTAGTTTTGACATTTGAAAAAATATTTGATTTGTAAATCTCTACAATAAAATTTTTACTCATAAAAATGGGACCACCATTAAATAAATCACCACCATCCAATAATATTATGGAGCAGTATTTAGCGCCCCGGGACAACACCCACAATTACGTTAAATCTTATATTTATATTAAAATGTATATTCAGGTCATATAAAATTCCAGATTACTAGGAGAAACAATTTTTTAAACGGCACCGTTTCCTGGTGCAAAAGAAAAATTTTATGTCGATCCGCGAAAGTGAAAAGTTTAGAAAGCACTGCAGTGGCATGTCATTTTGCAGAACCTCGTTCCCATAACAACCTTCCGGAAAACTTCTCGATCGTAAGCAAGATGCCTCACATCCGATACAACCATCTGGAGATCATCCGCCACATCCTGCACCCATCTTCTCTTTAGTCTCCCTCTTCCTCTCTTCCCAGGCGTATACCCCTCCATTATTGTTCTCTCCAAACTTTCGTGACGTTTCAAGTGACCAAAGTATATCAATTTTATTTGTTTTATCGTCTTTAATAGCCACCCCTCTTCAATATTCAGCTCTTGAAGTATGGATGCATTTGTTCTTTTCTTTACCCAAGATATTCTTAGAACTCGTCTATAGCATTTATATTCAAAGGCATTTATGCGTTGTTCAGCTTGTTTAGTCAGTGTCCATGTCTCACAGGCGTATGTTGCAATGGGAAATATGCATGCTCTTAAAAATCTAATTTGTGTAGTTCTATCTGTCCCACTCCATAATTTATTCAGTTATTTTAGTCTTTAAAGGGCATACCATTGTTAAAAAACAACGCTAGGCCGTTTGCTTCCATATCGCCTGCAAATGATTTCGTTCACGGTATGCGGGATTGTGAAACACGTTGGGCTACCATTTAGCTACAGACACCATCGTTATCATACATGAGGTCAATTACTTCGCTTGGTTGTCATACATGAGGTCAATTACTTTGCTTGGTTGTCATACATGAGGTCAATTACTTTGCTTGGTTGTCATACGTGAGATCAATTACTTTGCTTGGTTGTTGGTTTTGCAAAGCATCACATCACTTACATTGCATCTGATACCTCCGTAGGTGGGGAGCCGGGGAATGTGATACTACCTCCATAGGTAGGGAGCCGGGGTAATGTGATACCACCTCCATAGGTGGGGTGCCGGGGAATGTGATACTACCTCCATAGGTAGGGAGCCGGGGTAATGTGATACTACCTCCATAGGTGGGGTGCCGGGGTAATGTGGTACTACCTCCATAGGTGGGGTGCCGGGGTAATGTGGTACTACCTCCATAGGTGGGGTGCCGGGGTAATGTGATACTACCTCCATAGGTGGGGTGCCGGGGTAATGTGATACTACCTCCATAGGTGGGGTGCCGGGGTAATGTGATACTACCTCCATAGGTAGGGAGCCGGGGAATGTGATACTACCTCCATAGGCGGGGTGCCGGGGTAATGTGATACTACCTCCATAGGTGGGGTGCCGGGGTAATGTGATACTACCTCCATAGGTGGGGTGCCGGGGTAATGTGATACTACCTCCATAGGTGGGGTGCCGGGGTAATGTGATACTACCTCCATAGGTAGGGAGCCGGGGTAATGTGATACTACCTCCATAGGTAGGGAGCCGGGGTAATGTGATACTACCTCCATAGGTGGGGTGCCGGGGTAATGTGGTACTACCTCCATAGGTTGGGTGTCGGGGTAATGTGGTACTACCTCCATAGGTGGGGTGTCGGGGTAATGTGGTACTACCTCCATAGGTGGGGTGTCGGGGTAATGTGGTACTACCTCCATAGGTGGGGTGCCGGGGTAATGTGATACTACCTCCATAGGTGGGGTGCCGGGGTAATGTGGTACTACCTCCATAGGTGGGGTGCCGGGGTAATGTGATACTACCTCCATAGGTGGGGTGCCGGGGAATGTGATACTACCTCCATAGGTGGGGTGCCGGGGTAATGTGATACTACCTCCATAGGTGGGGTGCCAGGGTAATGTGATACTACCTCCATAGGTGGGCTGCCGGGTTAATGTGGTACTACCTCCATAGGTGGGGTGCCGGGGTAATGTGATACTACCTCCATAGGTGGGGTGCCGGGGTAATGTGATACTACCTCCATAGGTGGGGTGCCGGGGAATGTGATACTGCCTCCATAGGTGGGGTGCCGGGGTAATGTGATACTACCTCCATAGGTGGGGTGCCGGGGTAATGTGATACTACCTCCATAGGTGGGCTGCCGGGGTAATGTGGTACTACCTCCATAGGTGGGGTGCCGGGGAATGTGATACTACCTCCATAGGTGGGCTGCCGGGGTAATGTGGTACTACCTCCATAGGTGGGGTGCCGGGGTAATGTGATACTACCTCCATAGGTGGGGTGCCGGGGTAATGTGGTACTACCTCCATAGGTGGGGTGCCGGGGTAATGTGATACTACCTCCATAGGTGGGGTGCCGGGGTAATGTGGTACTACCTCCATAGGTGGGGTGCCGGGGTAATGTGATACTACCTCCATAGGTAGGGAGCCGGGGTAATCTGGTACTACCTCCATAGGTGGGGTGCCGGGGTAATGTGGTACTACCTCCATAGGTGGGGTGCCGGGGAATGTGATACTACCTCCATAGGTAGGGAGCCGGGGTAATGTGATACTACCTCCATAGGCGGGGTGCCGGGGTAATGTGGTACTACCTCCATAGGTTGGGTGCCGGGGTAATGTGGTACTACCTCCATAGGTGGGGTGCCGGGGTAATGTAGTACTAGCTACATAGGTAGGGAGCCGGGGTAATGTGGTACTACCTCTATAGGTGGGGAGCCGGGGTAATGTAGTACTAGCTACATAGGTAGGGAGCCACACACTCCCGTGTGTTGCCGGGGCCCATAAGGGAAGCAAAGAATAGCAACACTGTAGCCTACCACGCATGTCGTAAGAGGCGACTAAAGAGGCTTGATGGTTCCGTCGCCCTGCTACTGTGTGAGTGCGTGGCGCGACACTGTGAGCTGTGAGTTTCGTGTGAAGTGCTTTAGGATCTGCCCAAGTTTTTTTTTTTTTTTGGGAACGTGACTGCATGTTCGGAGCGATGGCAGGTGGCTATGTCCCAGAACTGACCGGTTTTTGCCTTATGCAGAAATGCGTGGCTGCTGGGCTTCTGGTTGACTGCCACTGCCGTCGGTGATGAACTGTATTCTCGTGGACTGTGTGGGTGAACATCTAGGAAACATCCAGATAGGAAAATGACTGCCGATTCCATCAGGTATGAATTGGCTGTTTTGTGGGGGACTGGTGTGTTGACATTCTGGCGGCAGCATTATGCACAGTGTATCTGTGCGGGCTGTTGTTTGTCGAGACTCCTGTCTTTTCCACTTTTCACATTGGGCAGTGGGGAGCTTTTTGTGTGGTATTCACTGGCACAGGAACAGAGCATAATGGGGACGACCTGTTGCTGTGAAGTTGGAACTGCGACTAACTAACTAACTAGGTGGGGAGCTGAGGTAATGTGGTGTTACCTCCAGGTGGGGAGCTGGGGTGATGTGGTGTTACCTCCAGGTGGGGAGCTGGGGTGATGTGGTGTTACCTCCAGGTGGGGAGCTGGGGTGATGTGGTGTTACCTCCAGGTCGGGAGCTGGGGTGATGTGGTGTTACCTCCAGGTGGGGAGCTGGGGTGATGTGGTGTTACCTCCAGGTGGGGAGCTGGGGTGATGTGGTGTTACCTCCAGGTGGGGAGCTGGGGTGATGTGGTGTTACCTCCAGGTGGGGAGCTGGGGTGATGTGGTGTTACCTCCAGGTGGGGAGCTAGGGTGATGTGGTGGTACCGCTAAAGGTGGGGAGCCCGGGTAATGTGGTTCTACCTCCGTAGCTGGGAAGCCGTGGTAATGTGGTGGCTATCACGCTTGTCTACCGGTCCGTCGGTCAGGAGTCTGAATCCCCTTTGAGACGAAGATCGCTTCCATTGAGCAGAGCTCCCAGGTCGACACTACCTGAATCTATTAACATCAAGTGCATGCAGGTGACGGGGGCAGGTGTAGTACTGACCGCGTCACACACACAGGAATTCAATGGGGGAGGAGTTGGTCAGAGATTAGGGCATCTGCCTGTAGCTCAAGCAGTCCGCGTTTGTCTCAGTGTTGGCTGTTTGCATTTTCACAAAAGAAGATAAGGGATGGTCTACACACCCTGATCCTGGGGTAATGTACCAAACATCTAGCCTGTCCAGATAAACGTGAACAGAATGTTTAAGGAAACGAGATAAGAGGATACAGAATAAATAAAAGTCAGGATCGACTTTATGGCAACTGGTTATTTAAAACCAAAAAAAAAGAATATGGTTAGCACAATATTACCAATAGTTCTCATGGCGTGAATGGAGGTCAATTACATGCCCTCTATACGTGCTCCAGTTTCCTTCCACAGATCACGATCTCCGTTCCTGCCACGAACTCCGTTGCGCCGGCGAGAATAGAGACTGAGTTGAGATGAGACAAGAACCGACATCACAGCGCTAGGGACATTCCATTACGTGCTCAACCGTCATCTTCAACAACCAGCGAAGAGTCCTGATGGTACCAACTGCAGTCTGATTATGTGTCCGCCTGGGTTTCTCTCGTGTCCTGAGTGTCGGCCGGATCCTCTGGTCACTCCCTGCAGCATCAGTCTCTCCAGGCATTAACGGTGTCCTTGTTCTTCCACGCAATACACATCATCCCAGAGAGCCTTGACCACACCTGCTTCACCTTGAACCAACACGCCCCCCCCCCAAAAAAAAGTGCAGTCCCAGCCCGCCCCCGGCCCACCCCCCCCCCCCCCCCCCCCCCCCCCCCACCCAACAGTGCAGTCCAGCCAGCCTGTTCGCCTGCTCGGTTCCCAACACACCAGCATGTCCTGGGGAAATGATACAACGAATACTCCATATCTTTGATTTTAACATTGACAAGTGCCAATTAAAATGTCCGAATTAAACTTAAACAGGTTATTTCAATCAAACATACCTGGATGAGTGTTTTCGATGACGTGTAGAAAATCCCTTGTTTGGTCTTATTTGAGAGAAATGGTTTTGCCCATTGTGTTACCACGGTACCTGCGCTAACCAGAACAATCTTCGAGGAGTTGTCAATGTCCCCTGAAATTCGTTTCATGAAAATTAAATAAAAACACATCTCGTATTCATGATTTTGGGGGAGAGAGTGACTGAGTGACTAGAACGCCACACACCAAATTGGCTGATCCATCCATCATGTGCCATGCCGATAAGAGTGGGCGGTCATGTTCTGCCATCTCACTCAATCACCAGAGTCGTGGATTAGCTCTGTATTTCTGTCTCTACCATGCCACGTGGCCAAGCCATCCAGGTATTTAATTCTTGGTCTTCCCATTGGTATCCTCCCTTCGATCTTGCCAGTCGTCACCAAGTTCTCCAGTTCATTTCTTCTCATAACTTGCCCACAAAATTTGGACTGTCTACGTCATCTGATGGCAGATGCCTTGAAGAGATTAGAACAAGAATCGCCATTGCGAAAGTAGCCTTTAGGAAGATGAAAAACATTCTGACCAATAAGAAGATGCCAATTGAAACGAGAAAAAGAGTTTTGAGGGGATACGTATGTCGTGTCCTCCTTTATAGTGTCGTCCCTGGAGTGAGGAGAGTCGACACCCACATTATAATATTTTTTTTTCCCTCTCAATATTCTGGAGAATCCACCAGCTTCCGTCCAACACACTCCATCAGCCTATGGACACCTTTTCCTATCACTCTCTCACTGTCGTACTATGCCCCCTTCTCATACTTCCCAACGCAACATACTCAACAACTCTTGCTTCTAAAAATTAATAAAGATTAATTTATTAAAATAAAAGTGTAACGTATATGAGACGTGTATGTGAAGAAAATGTGTGACGTGTTCTATAAAGTGTGTAGAATCGGACTCTCAGACAACAACCCAGTCAGCTGATCCCAGCAAGGATAGACCACAGCACGTTACGTCAGAACATGTACAGCTCACCCAGTGCCGAAACCATCTTGCCGGATACTGCTTTGCCTCTGTAGACCTCTGGTAATCCAATTTCATGATCATCCGAAATAGACACCGGTGGTATTAACAGTTAATCATGGACCGGTTGCACCCTACACAATGTCCGTTCCTATCGTTCCTTAAAAAAAACTGCACAAGTCCTTTGTAGTGTGTACACAGTCATTAATGTTAATTGTTAATGTGATTGATCCTCACTCGTGTCTATCTAGCCTCACGTATAATGTCTTGTGTTCTATTACACGAGATTATATAACACTAGGTAACTATTAGACTGTTCTCATTTAGTTACTACTGTCTGATGCTGTGTGGTGCATCAGTACGCATCACTCTCTTTGGTGAATCAACTTCCTTCTAGCTTTAGTTACGTTCTGTATGCAACTTTATTGATTGTTGAACTGGTGTTCTTCCGAATGGGATTGGATTTTTTCCCAAAAACTTGTTGAGTTTCCTTGGATCTGGTAGGGAACCTAGGATAGAAACAACACATCTGGTGATAGTACTAGTTACTGATCCTTTCGGCTGAGTGTAAGCCTATCACCTTGCTTAATGATCTTTAGCTAACTAGACTTAGTCATAGAGCAGATTAGCTACCCACCTAGAGCCGAATCAGGCTATGACAAAGAAAAAATCAGCAAACAGAATGCGGAACCCCGCCCACCAGGGACACCTACGGGAAGATCCCAATTATCCCTCATTACTCAATTCTCAACTAGTAAAGCTTATCAACACTTCACTAATCTATTCTTAACTAGCAGAGTTAATATCACTATTCTACTCTAACTAGTTTCCACTAACAGTGCTAATCATCACACTATAGTTTAACAAGGCCACAGTCTATATTAATTAGAACTAATATTATACTAGGTTATACCTTAAATGGCACTACTGCAGTCCTATCAATCATATCTACATCTGCCATTATAGGCACGTGTAAAATTAAGTCACTAATTAACACACGGTAGATATTATTTCCACTAAGCACTGCAGTGCCCTGGCACTCCGACTAGAGCATTTTCAAGTCCCCCTAGTTGGTCCCAACTCGGGTTTATATGGCAAACTACCAAAGTTGGCCACGTGACGTTATCCTTTATGCCCCCACACAGGTGGCACATTGGCAGATCATCCCCTGTCAGGGATCCATCCCCCCTCTGGCTCCCTCCATGTTAGATCTGTCATCACTGGTTGTGATTCCCAAAACAAGCCAGCGAGTTACTGTCGAGTTCCAACAAAGAGTTTTTCTCAACAAGCTGTAAGTAGCAATCTGCCCCTCTGAGTGATGTCCGGAAACTATATGACATATGGACTGTTTACTTCCGTGCTGAGTACTTCCGTTTTCCATCCGACTTGTCAAAACGATGTATGATTCAGCGCACTCACTTCCTCTTTACATCTGCCCCTGTGATCTCACGGCTTCCATCTGCATTCAAATGTTGACCAACTTGTCAAGGCGATGCCGGGACCTGTCACCATCAACACCGAATGTTCCAAATCCGTTAGAGATGTACACGTGCAGCTACAAATATTGTCCTGGGATTTTGACAACCCATTTGTTTTCTCTGTTAGTAAAAATAGTTGTCGCTGGCAGATAGTCCTTTCAATCAAAAAATTCTCTATAATAATCAACCGGTTAAACACACGGTTTTATTTTGTGACAACGTAGAGCCTGTTCTTTTGTATGGATGTGAAACTTGGACAATGTGCAGTCAAGCTGGAAAACATCTGATGGCTGCAGAAATGTGAGACAAATGAAAATCGTAGATTGATTAGAGAAATTAGACGTAGACAGTCAAAATTATTTGGACATGTTATGAGAAGAAATGGACTGGAGAACTTAGTGACAGCTGGCAAGATCGAAGGGAACAGACCAAGAGGAAGACCGAGAGGAAAATACCTGGATGGCTTGGCCACATGGCATGGACGAGACAGGAACACTAAGCTGATCCACGACTCTGGTGATCGAGTGAAATGGCGAATCATGACCGCCCACGCTTTCAGGCATGGCACATGATTGATTGATTGACGTCTAATGTCTCTAATCAGTTTACCATCTTCATTTCTTTCTTGTAGGACTTGTTCATTGATTTTTCTGTCTGTCCATGGTGTTCTTTGCATTTTCCACAGAAACCACATTTCCACAGCCATCAGATGTTTTTCAGCTTGTCTGCTCATTTTCCACGCTTCACATCTATATAAAAGTACAGGTTCCATGTAGCACTTCAACACTCTTTTTCTCGTTTCAATTGATATCTTTTTATTGGTCAGTATGTTTTTCATCTTGCAAAAGGCTACCTTCGCCATGGCAATTCTTGTTCTAATCTCTTCTAGCTATCTCCCATCAGATCGGCTGATCCGGGTTCGACTCCTCGGTAGGTGTGTTAAAGATTGTTTACCTGTTTTGTTCCCTTGTAGGTGTCATGTCTTAGTCATATACGACTGAGCTACCGTATGAGAGTAGACGGTCCTATCTGCTTTCTTTTAGCGCCGAATGTTGGACGTGGCTCAGCAAACTTTACACTCCAATAACCGGCAAAGGTTCCAGGTGGAGGAGCGCAATTGGGAGGGTGCAAGCCTTATCCTGGTGTGAGTAAATGCAACCTAAAGACTAAATATCATGGCCGGGCAGACGAGACTTGGTAGGCAACTGATCTAGGATCGAATCCTCGGTAGGCGTGTCAAAGATTGTTTACCTGGTTAAGCTGCCTGACTGGCGCCCGAAGGTCGCGGGTTCGTGTCCGCATTCCGTCATTCTGTTAGCATGTGCAGTTTTCTTAGAGACTCATGGGAGTCGTCGCTGAAGCTACGCAGTTCGTGTCTTATACGACGCTTTTGGGCAGGCTGCTCTGTGGAAAGAGACCCAGCCATGTGAGGTAAAACCAGATGCCTTTAACCTTCCTCTATACACCTACAAACGTTTAACCTTAAATATTTAAAGAAAACAGCAACCAGCTCAAGCGTGTAGACGTCTCCATAGATTGCTCAAGTAGAGCCGATGTTGGCCAGAATTGCTCTTACTGTCACACTTATGTTACACAATTGCAGAGAATGTTTATCTGTCATTTCACCTCTTTCCACGGTTACATTTATCAGTAACGCCTATCTTTAGTTTATTTTAACATGTGTTATTTCAGCCTGTTATTCCCAGTGCGAAGTCTGAGGATGGTAACTTGTTCACTTGGGTCGTATCATCATCATGGGCCATACGTTCCCGTTGGAGGTCACAGTTTGCCGTTGCACACTATCGCCAGTCTTGGATTAGTTCTGCAGCCAAAGTTAGTTGCCCGGCCTTTTACATCAAGTTGTAGTCAACCCCAGCATTTTATAGGCTGTTTGTGCTTTACATGACAACATCAATTCGGTAGTTTGTCATTGCGTTTTGAACTACTGACGCCTCATACCTTAGAAATCAATGCAAAGTGATCTGCTTCCAAAGGGGTTATTCTCTTCTAAATACCTGACCAAGGCCTCGTAATCTGTGCTGAAGGACAAACATCCGCAGTGAAATAAAGATTAAAGTGATGTGTTCAACTGAACAGGACATAGTAGCGTATGAGCACATACACTGGAGTCGTCACCCAGCTTTCGAAACCAACAGTGACATACATAAATCACAGTTATACGTTTGTTTTAGCTAAAAGAATGTTCAGAGTTTACCTGGATTGTAAATGTCGTGCGTGTTATAGCGAATATAAAGGTTAGATTTATCTGGCTTGTGAATGTCTTGGGTGTTATAGTGAACAGTATGTTTATACTTAACTACTTTGTAAATGTCTTTTACATTATATGATGTTTATAGGTCAACTTGGACGAATAATAGATAAGACGCGTGTTCTTAAACATCCGGTGTGCTGGTGCCGAGGTGAGGGGTTCAACCCCTACACCGGACAGCTGGACTAAAATGTTGACCTATCGTTCTTGACTTGGGGACGTAAATTACAAGTACCTCTGAAGTCGGAGTGGGTTCGCCTGATGGCGAGGAACACTGTTAATAGGGAAAACTAAACCGCGCCCAAAATTCAGTTCAGCACAACAAGAAGTAGTGTATGTCGACTACGCTTGAGTTCAAAGCGAGCTAGCGCCCAAAAAAAAGATGACTGTGCAAATGTGGTTTCTGGGGGAAATGCAAAGAATACCATGGACAGACATAAAAACCAATGACCAAGTCCTACAAGAAACAAATGAAAATCGTAAATTGATTAGAGAAATTAGACGTAGACAGTTACAAATTTTTTGGTCATGTTATGAGACGAAATACATTGGAGAACTTGGTGACAACTGGTAAGATCGAGGGGAAGAGAACGAACGAACGAACAAACAAACTTTATTTTCAAAGGGTTAATAATTGGACACGCAGGCCCGTCTAACATTCTGCCCTTCTATCACTCTCTTTCATACATTATTTCATTCATACACCATTCAAGGCTAACAGAGAACAGCAACAATATAAAAGATATGCATTATAAAGGCATGGACAAAATGTGAACATCAAAACTACACGACTCAGTAATATTAGATAATAGTGTGACACTTGTTAATAGCTATGTAGAATATACTGGTCTACCAAAAGGGGACTGGCTGTTATACTAGGGTTTTGTTATTATTGTTATTATTATAAGAACAAGGAGAAAGCAGATAAATAAATACCTGGATGACCTGGCTGCGTGGCATGGTCGAGACAAGAACACTGGTGATCTTGTGAGATGGCGAAACATGACCGCCCACGCTTATCGGCATGGCACATGATGAATATTATAGCGAACAGAATGTTTAGCTTCATCAGGTTTATGAATGTTTTGGATGTTACAGCGAGTGGAATGTTTAGACTTTATCTAATTTATCTGACTTGTTAATGTCTTCGATCTTTGAGAAGATAGAATATTTAGACTTTAATGAATGTATTGCGTGTTTGAGAAAGCATAATGTTTAGACTTTATTCGCTTGAAAATGTCTCTGTTTTTTTTTTTAGGAAAAAGAATATTGAATTAAATTACTTGTGACTGTCTTGAATGTTTAAAACATTAAAATGCTTAGGCTGCCAAAACTGACAATGTCTTGGATGTTTGGGCATACATGATTGTGCGCTAATTGACTTGTGAATGTCTTTGATTTTTTAGCAAATAGAACCTGTGGTGCTATTGACAGATGCAAAATCAGTACTAGAGGCGCTCCTGTCTGAAAAATTGCCAGCTCTAAGGACACTACTTTCTGAACTTAGCAGTCAGCATAAGGTCTCCATACAGTGGATACCATCCCACTGTGGAACAACCGGAAACGACAGAGCTGATCAAATGGCTAAGGAAGGAGCAAAAAAAATGAACAGCCTGATGTGCCCGTTACATACCACCAAAAGAAAAGAATGATCAAATCAGTCAGAAGGCCACCAAAAACTACTCAAGACGACTACTACATTATGGAAAGACCAGAACAAGTCATTATTCTACGCCTCAGAACAGGACACAATAGATTATGCAACCACATGTACAAATAATTCAAGATTGGTGAAATCAGCCATGTGCACATGTGGTTTGGCGTCGCAGACAGCAGAGCACATACTCCAGGATTGCCCAAACTACAACATATCCAGGCAAACATTCTGGCCTAGAGAGACAACAGTGGAAGATAAACTCTATGGACCGCTGAGTGAACTAAAAAAGACTGTTAGATTCATTAGAGACTGTTAGAGAGACAACATTGCAGTTATAGACATATTTCAAGTGAACGAGAGAAGAAGAGCAAATGTTTAGTTAACTGACTATATAACATCTTAGGTATTTAAGCAAATAGAATGTTTAGTTAACAGGTTGGAGAAAGTCTTGGGTGTTGGACAAAACAGAATGTTTAGTTAGCTGGCTTGAAAATGTCTTTGATATTTCACGAATGCCTCAAATGTTTGAGCTGCTAGAATGGCCTCGCCTTGCTTAGATTTTGATATGTGAGAAAATAGAATGTTTAGACTACCCAGCTTGTAAATGTATACAGACAGAATGGTTGGTTACCTGGCTTGACAATATTCTGGATCCGACCTCCTGTCTTGGTTTTAAAATAATCATTGACTTTCTGTACAGGGTTAGTCAGATCAATGGCGGACAAATCGGGCGCATAGTAGGTCATCGTGTTATTGGCGAACTTCTGTACGAATGGTGCACTAGGATTCACGTAGATGCCAATGGCGAGGAGAACTTTTCCATCGGTTATGTTCGTGCTGTACTGTCGGGTGGAAAGGTAACAGTTTATAAATGTTTACATGTCATTGGGAATTAGAAGAAAATATTTTATGTTTGTTCATGTGTTTAGTTGAGTTGAGTCAATAAACGTGATTACATACAGAACACGGGACATTCCCACAAGTGCTCAGTCGTCATCTGCCACAGCCAGCGAAGATTCCCAATACTAATGACAACAGCACGAGTCTAATCATGTATCATTCTGGCCTTGCCTCCGAGTCTTGAGTCCCGATCAAATCCCCTGGTTACTCCCTGCAGCTTCATTCTCTCCCCATCGTGATAATCTACAGTGCGTCTGCAATATACCACCATCACCAGAAAGTTCCTTTCCGGCTGATGTTGGGGATCAGTTTCTCCACAAACTGCGATCTTCGATGGCATGGATAAATTCATGTGTTGATTCCCTTCCGTGTTATGACACAAGACAATCAAGAATTTCCTCTCACTGTCTTCCTCTATCTCTCTTTCCAGAAATATTTCCTGTTTGTGTCTTCTCATAATATGCTCCACTACACACTGGATTCCAAAGGGCAAAGACCACATCTGCTTTATCATACCTCACCAAGTGGTGCATACACAGCCAATCTATCTACTTGCTCGTTCCCCCCCCCCCCCACCAGCATGCCCAGTTTGTTCATCATTATAGGCAGCCTTTGTAGTATGGTGGTAGACTCTAGCCTGTCGGTCCGGATGCCGTGAGTTCGAATCCGCTCTGGGACAGATTTTAACAACTAACCTGGTTCCCAGGTCGACCCAACTTAACATGGGCATTAGAAAATGTGTTGGGAAGTAAAGGCAGTCAGCGTGGTATAGACCACGTCACAACGAGTACCGACTGGTCTTTACAGATATGGGTCAAGCACCTTGTGCCCAAAGCCCGTTCTGACATTAAATGGGTCCTTTACTTATCATTATCATCACGTGCACAGCCAAGTGGTTTAGGCGTGCATGTCTCTCCACAAACCTAAGTCCGGGTGGTTGTGGGTCAGCTCTGATGATGATCCTCCATGCCGACATCTCAGTCTTTGCAGCATGATCTCTCTCAGTCAATTCAGCATCTTTTCTCTCGGTCAATACAGCATCATTTCTCTCAGTTAATGCAGCATCTTTTTTCTCAGTCAATGCAGCATCATTTCTCTCAGTCAATGCAGCATCATTTCTCTCAGTCAATGCAGCATCATTTTTCTCAGTCAATGCAGCATCATTTCTCTCAGTCAATGCAGCATCATTTCTCTCATTCAATGCAGCATCATTTCTCTCAGTCAATGCAGCTTCATTTCTCTCAGTCAATGCAGCATCATTTCTCTCAGTCAATGCAGCATCATTTTTCTCAGTCAATGCAGCATCATTTCTCTCAGTCAATGCAGCATCATTTCTCTCAGTCAATGCAGCATCATTTTTCTCAGTCAATGCAGCATCGATTCTCTCGGTCAATGCAGCATCATTTCTCTCGGTCAATGCAGCATCATTTCTCTCAGTCAATGCAGCATCATTTCTCTCAGTCAATGCAGCATCATTTCTCTCAGTTAATGCAGCATCATTTTTCTCAGTCAATGCAGCATCATTTCTCTCAGTCAATGCAGCATCATTTCTCTCAGTCAATGCAGCATCCATTCTCTCAGTCAATGCAGCATCGATTCTCTCAGTCAATGCAGCATCATTTTTCTCAGTCAATGCAGCATCGATTCTCTCAGTCAGTGCAGCATCATTTCTCTCAGTCAATGCAGCATCGATTCTCTCAGTCAATGCAGCATCGATTCTCTCAGTCAATGCAGCATCGATTCTCTCAGTCAATGCAGCATCGATTCTCTCAGTCAATGCAGCATCATTTTTCTCAGTCAAGGCAGCATCATTTTTCTCAGTCAATGCAGCATCATTTCTCTCAGTCAATGCAGCATCATTTTTCTCAGTCAATGCAGCATCGATTCTCTCAGTCAATGAAGCATCATTTCTCTCAGTCAATGCAGCATCATTTTCCTCAGTCAATGCAGCATCATTTCTCTCAGTCAATGCAGCAACTTTTCTCTCGGTCAATGCAGCATCTTTTCTATCAGTCAATGCAGCATCATTTCTCTCAGTCAATGCAGCATCATTTCTCTCAGTCAATGCAGCATCATTTCTCTCAGTCAATGCAGCATCATTTCTCTCAGTCAATGCAGCATTATTTCTATCAGTTAATGCAGCATCATTTTTCTCAGTCAATGCAGCATCATTTCTCTCAGTCAATGCAGCGTCATTTCTCTCAGTCAATGCATCATCATTTCTCTCAGTCAATGCAGCATCATTTTTCTCAGTGAATGCAGCATCGATTCTCTCGGCCAATGCAGCATCATTTCTCTCGGTCAATGCAGCATCATTTCTCTCAGGCAATGCAGCATCATTTCTCTCAGTCAATGCAGCATCATTTCTCTCAGTCAATGCAGCATCGTTTCTCTCAGTCAATGCAGCATCATTTCTCTCAGTCAATGCAGCATCGATTCTCTCAGTCAATGCAGCATCGATTCTCTCAGTCAACGCAGCATCGATTCTCTCAGTCAATGCAGCATCGATTCTCTCAGTCAATGCAGCATCATTTTTCTCAGTCAATGCAGCATCGATTCTCTCAGTCAATGCAGCATCTTTTGTCTCAGTCAATGCATCATCATTTCTCTCAGTCAATGCAGCATCATTTCTCTCAGTCAATGCAGCATCATTTTTCTTATTCAATGCAGCATCATTTCTCTCAGTCAATGCAGCATCATTTTCCTCAGTCAATGCAGCATCACTTCTCTCAGTCAATGCAGCAACTTTTCTCTCGGTCAATGCAGCATCTTTTCTATCAGTCAATGCAGCATCATTTTTCTCAGTCAATGCATCATCATTTCTCTCAGTCAATGCATCATCATTTCTCTCAGTCAATGCATCATCATTTCTCTCAGTCAATGCATCATAATTTCTCTCAGTCAATGTATCATCATTTCTCTCAGTCAATGCAGCATCTTTTCTCTCAGTCAATGCAGCATCATTTCTCTCAGTCAATGCAGCATCATTTTTCTCAGTCAATGCAGCATCGATTCTCTCGGTCAATGCAGCATCATTTCTGTCAGTCAATGCAAGCAATCATTTCTCTCAGTCATGCAGTCATCTTTTCTCTCAGTCAATGCAGCATCATTTTCTCTCAGTCAATGCAAGCATCATTTCTCGCAGTCAATGCAAGCAGCCATTTCTCGCAGTCATGCAAGCATCATTTTTCTGTACAGTCATGCAGCAATCATTTTCTCTCAGGTCAATGCAGCATCATTTCTGTCAGGTCCAAATGCAGCATCAGTTGTCTCGCAGTCAATGCAGCAGCATCATTGTCTCTCGAGTCAATGCAGCAATCATTTCCTCTCAGTCATGCAGGCATCATTTCTGTCCGGTCATTGCAGGCATCATTTTCTCAGTCAATGCAGCATCATTTCTCTCAGTACAATGCAGCATCATTCTCTCAGTCAATTGCAGCATCAGTTCTCGTCGGTCAAAGTGCCAGCCATCATTTCTCTCAGTCAATGCAGCATCATTTCTCTCAGTCAATGCAGCATCGATTTTCTCTCAGTCAATGCAGCAGTCATTTCTCTCAGTCAATGCAGCATCATTTCTCTCAGTCAATGTCAGCATCCTTTCTCTCGGTCAATGCAGCATCTTTCTCTCAGTCAATGCAGCATCATTTTTCTCAGTCAATCCAGCATCATTTTTCTCACTCAATGCAGCATCATTTCTCTCAGTCAATGCAGGCTCATTTCTCTCAGTCAATGCAGCATCATTTCTCTCAGTTCAATGCAGCATCATTTCTCTCGTCATCGCTCATTGTCTATTCATGCAGCATCATTTTCGCTCAGTCAATGCAGCATCATTTCTCTCAGTCAAGCAGCATCATTTCTCTCAGTCAATGCAGCATCGATTTCTCTCAGTCAATGCAGCATCATTTTCTCAGTCAATGCAGCATCTTTCTCTCAGTCAATGCAGCATCATTTCTCTCAGTCAATGCAGCAATCATTTTCTCTCAGTCAATGCAGCATCGATTTCTCTCAGTCAATGCAGCATCATTTGTCTCAGTCAATAGCAGCAACTTTCTCTCTGTCAATGCAGCATCTTTTCTCTCAGTCAATGCAGCATCATTTCTCTCAATCAATGCAGCATCATTTTTCTCAGTCAATGCAGCTTCATTTTCTCTCAGTCAATGCAGCATCATTTCTCTCAGTCAATGCAGCATCATTTCTCTCAGTCAATGCAGCATCATTTTTCTCAATCAATGCAGCATCATTTTTCTCAGTCAATGCAGCATCGATTTTCTCTGTCAATGAAGCATCATTTCTCTCGGTCAATGCAGCATCATTTTTCTCAATCAATGCAGCATCATTTCTCTCAGTCAATGCAGCATCTCTTCTCTCAGTCAATGCAGCATCATTTCTCTCAGTCAGTGCAGCATCATTTCTCTCGGTCAGTGCAGCATCTTTTCTCTCAGTCAATGCAGCATCATTTCTCTCAGTCAATGCAGCATCATTTTTCTCAGTCAATGCAGCATCGATTCTCTCGAGTCAATGCAGCATCATTTCTCACGGTCAATGCAGCATCATTTTTCTCAGTCAATGCAGCATATTTCTCTCAGTCAATGCAGCATCATTTCTCTCAGTCAATGCAGCTTCATTTCTTTCAGTCAATGCAGCATCATTTCTCTCAGTCAATGCAGCATCATTTCTCTCAGTCAATGCAGCATCGATTCTCTCAGTCAATGCAGCATCATTTCTCTCGGTCAATGCAGCATCATTTTTCTCAGTCAATGCAGCATCATTTCTCTCAGTCAAGGCAGCATCATTTTTCTCAGTCAATGCAGCATCATTTCTCTCAGTCAATGCAGCATCATTTTTCTCAGTCAATGCAGCATCGATTCTCTCAATCAATGCAGCATCATTTCTCTCAGTCAATGCAGCATCATTTTCCTCAGTCAATGCAGCATCATTTCTCTCAGTCAATGCAGCAACTTTTCTCTCGGTCAATGCATCATCTTTTCTATCAGTCAATGCAGCATCATTGTTTTCAGTCAATGCAGCATCATTTTTCTCACTCAATGCAGCTTCATTTTTCTCAGTCAATGCAGCATCATTTTTCTCATTCAATGCATCATCATTTCTCTCAGTCAATGCAGCATCATTTTCTCTCAGTCAATGCAGCATCATTTCTCTCAGTCAATGCAGCATCATTTCTCTCAGTCAATGCAGCATCTTTTCTCTCAGTCAATGCAGCATCTTTTCTCTCAGTCAATGCAGCATCATTTCTCTCAGTCAATGCAGCATCATTTTCTCTCAGTCAATGCAGCATCGATTCTCTCAATCAATGCAGCTTCATTTTTCTCAGTCAATGCAGCATCATTTCTCTCAGTCAATGCAGCATCGATTCTCTCAGTCAATGCAGCATCATTTTTCTCAGTCAATGCAGCATCATTTCTCTCAGTCAATGCAGCAATCATTTTTCTCTCAGGTCAATGCAGCATCATTTTCTCTCAGTCAATGCAGCATCATTTTCTCATCAGTCAATGCAGCATCATTTTTCTCACTCAATGGAGCATCATTTCACTCATTCAATGCAGCATCATTTCTCTCAGTCAAGGCAGCATCATTTTTCTCAGTCAATGCAGCATCATTTCTCTCAGTCAATGCAGCATCATTTTTCTCAGTCAATGCAGCATCGATTCTCTCAATCAATGCAGCATCATTTCTCTCAGTCAATGCAGCATCATTTTCCTCAGTCAATGCAGCATCATTTCTCTCAGTCAATGCAGCAACTTTTCTCTCGGTCAATGCATCATCTTTTCTATCAGTCAATGCAGCATCATTGTTTTCAGTCAATGCAGCATCATTTTTGTCACTCAATGCAGCTTCATTTTTCTCAGTCAATGCAGCATCATTTTTCTCATTCAATGCATCATCATTTCTCTCAGTCAATGCAGCATCATTTTTTTCAGTCAATGCAGCATCATTTCTCTCAGTCAATGCAGCATCATTTCTCTCAGTCAATGCAGCATCTTTTCTCTCAGTCAATGCAGCATCTTTTCTCTCAGTCAATGCAGCATCATTTCTCTCAGTCAATGCAGCATCATTTTTCTCAGTCAATGCAGCATCGATTCTCTCAATCAATGCAGCTTCATTTTTCTCAGTCAATGCAGCATCATTTCTCTCAGTCAATGCAGCATCGATTCTCTCAGTCAATGCAGCATCATTTTTCTCAGTCAATGCAGCATCATTTCTCTCAGTCAATGCAGCAACTTTTCTCTCGGTCAATGCAGCATCTTTTTTATCAGTCAATGCAGCATCATTTTTCTCAGTCAATGCAGCATCATTTTTCTCACTCAATGGGCATCATTTTCACTCACTCAATGCAGCATCATTTTCTCAGTCAATGCAGCATTCATTTGTCTCAACTTCAATGCAGCATCATTTTTCTCCTTCATGCGCATCATTCTCTCAGTCAATGCAGCATCATTTCTCTCAGTCAATGCAGCATCATTTTTCTCACTCAATGCAGCATCATTTTTCTCAGTCAATGCAGCATCTTTTCTATCAGTCAATGCAGCATCATTTCTCTCAGTCAATGCAGCATCATTTCTCTCAGTCAATGCAGCATCATTTTTCTCAGTCAATGCAGCATCTTTTCTCTCAGTCAATGCAGCATCATTTTTCTTATTCAATGCAGCATCATTTCTCTCAGTCAATGCAGCATCATTTTCCTCAGTCAATGCAGCATCATTTCTCTCAGTCAATGCAGCAACTTTTCTCTCGGTCAATGCAGCATCTTTTCTATCAGTCAATGCAGCATCATTTTTCTCAGTCAATGCATCATCATTTCTGTCAGTCAATGCATCATCATTTCTATCAGTCAATACATCATCATTTCTCTCAGTCAATGCATCATCATTTCTCTCAGTCAATGCATCATCATTTCTCTCAGTCAATGCAGCATCGTTTTTCTCAGTCAATGCATCATCATTTCTCTCAGTCAATGCAGCATCATTTTTCTCAGTCAATGAAGCATCATTTCTCTCAGTCAATGCAACATCATTTCTCTCAGTCAATGCAGCATCATTTCTCTCAGTCAATGCAGCATCATTTCTCTCAGTCAATGCAGCATCTTTTCTCTCAGTCAATGCAGCATCATTTCTCTCAGTCAATGCAACATCATTTCTCTCAGTCAATGCAGCATCTTTTCTCTCAGTCAATGCAGCATCATTTTTCTCAGTCAATGCAGCATCATTTCTCTCAGTCAATGCAGCATCGTTTTTCTCAGTCAATGCATCATCATTTCTCTCAGTCAATGCAGCATCATTTTTCTCAGTCAATGCAGCATCATTTCTCTCAGTCAATGCAGCATCATTTCTCTCAGTCAGTGCAGCATCATTTCTCTCAGTCAATGCAACATCTTTTCTCTCAGGTCAATGCATCATCATTTCTCTCAGTCAATGCAACATCATTTCTCTCAGTCAATGCAACATCTTTTGTCTCGGTCCTTTCTACTACATTTTTTTCGCTGTTCTCCCGGCTGAATGTAACGTACAGTAAATTATACTAAAGACACGTCAAGACAATTTTACTAAGATAAAGTAAAGTAAATTGTACTTAGTTAAAGTAAAATAAATTAAGTAAAGTCACGTCACGGAGATTAAAGTAAAGTAAATGTAAAGTACCTGCGACATGAAGTAGCATGTAATATGAACAAATCTGAGTGTAGTAGTTACTCAATGGAGTAGCATGATATATGAACAAATATGAGTGCAGTAACTACTCAATGGAGTAGCATGTAATATGAACAAATCTGAGTGTAGTAACTACTCAATGGAGTAGCATGATATATGAACAAATATGAGTGCAGTAACTACTCAATGGAGTAGCATGAAATATGATCAAATCTGAGTGTAGTAACTACTCAATGGAGTAGCATGATATATGAACAAATATGAGTGCAGTAACTACTCAATGGAGTAGCATGAAATATGGCCACAGCTGAAATTAGTACCTGTTCACGGAGGTTAGCGTAAGCTTCGTGTGGTTTCTGCTGTCCACCAGTGAAGCGGGTCAGATTCAGGACATCATTCATCTCAATCAAAGTTGCTCCACTGGCTCCAAGCACGGCATTGGTCATCACCATGTGCGCGCTGTTATTTAAAATTCATCAATTACTCCATATATTAACATGTCTCCGTACACCAACTCAAACTGTGTTTATCAATTTCAGTGTGAGCGCCAAGGACTTACATAGATATAACAGAACGATATTTAGCTAATCAAGAAGCCGAACGTATACCAATGTGGGTGGAAAAGAGAGTTAATCCTTCTTCAGGAATCACTGTGCATTTGAAAGGTCATAAAACGCCGAAGTCGACCATAACGGAGCATTTGCTTATTAGCAAACATAGGGTTAACAAAGAAAATGCGTTCTGTATACTGTATTCGTCGAATAATAACGGATTACTCTTATATATCGAGGCATTACAATTTAGATGGTCCCAGGCCAGCTCTATGCAAACAGAAAGACTTCATTTTGAATTTGAGATTACAGCATCACATATAGCTTCACATTTGAAGAATATCGATGTCTATGTTTTCAAGTATAATCCATTTATGACTCTTCATATGTTTTGTAACTGTAGTGTGCACCTGACCCAAGCTGTGTGCTATGGAGAGGTATAACTCCATCCCTGGTCCCCTGTATGGGTTGAGGTTATTGTGCTTTTTGTGAAGCGCAGTGTAACGAAACTATCGTCTGTCGAGACGGCAAGGTGCCTCTAATAAACCAAAGATAGGAGACACTGATGCATGTTACTGCGTAGCTGGTAAAATAACAACAAAACATTTTTTGCAGGCGTGTCCAACATATACAGAACAAAAAATATTAGTTTGGTCTACATCCGCACAATTGGAAGACAAACTCTGTGGATGTGACAGGAACATGGAGCTTATTGCAGCTTACTTGGGACATATTTATGTTGACGACTGAAAGTGAACGAAGAAGAGGAAGAAATAACTGACCAGGCTGAATGCCACATTGGTTGAGAAAGAACAGTAATGACAGACATGCTTCTTCCTGGGGGAAGAGGCGGGGGTCGACAAGCACGACATTGTCACAGGATATTAAGGACAAAGTGGGCATCATGGTACGTGATATAGGGGCACTCACCAAGAACAGACATATTTCGTTCAGGCCATGGGGTGAGCAACGTTTGGCCAGCCTGACAATCCACATACATAGAATACAGGGGCACTGACCAAGAATAGACCGATTTCTCTCGGGTCATGGTGAGAGCGACGTTTGGCCAGCCTGACAATCCACATACATAGAATACAGGGGCACTGGCCAAGAATAGACCGATTTCTCTCGGGTCATGGTGAGAGCAACGTTTGACCAGCCTCCTGACAATCCACATACATAGAATACAGGGGCACTGACCAAGAATAGACCGATTTCTCTCGGGTCATGGTGTGAGCGACGTTTGGCCAGCCTGAAATTCACATGCGTAGTATACAGGAAGAGGCCGAGATGGTCGAAAGGATAAAAGCACTCGCTCTAAAATTTCCGGTGCGCTGATGGCGAAGTAGGGCGTTCAGTCCTCACACTGGCATTAAGTTGTAATTAAACGTTGACTTCTTGTTCAGAAAGCAATGGCAATCTACTGGACGTAAATTTTCCCAGAAAATCAACTTGGGATTGATCGCAACATCCATCAAAGAACATTATCATCATCATGTGCCTTTTCAGCTGGCATAGGTATTCGTGTCTCTCCACAGATCTCGATCTTTGGTTTTCTGGATTAAGGCTTTTTATTATACTCCTCCATGTCGCATTCTCAGTTCATCCAGCATCATTTCTCTCTGCTGTCTCTGCCTCTTCTTCCGTTAATATTTCCAGTTGTCACGATGTTCTCAAATGACTAAAGAAAGCTGTTTGTCTCTTTCTTATTGTTGTATATAATGTTCTCGTTTCATCAGCCCCTTCCAAACACGTTACAGGCAAGCGACAGTTTATAAAGTATACAGTAGTATTGAAGATTGAGCACAACCCACTACTGGTTCCGGTACGAACCTTGGGCCTTATCAACGTCAGATTGGAAGCACTAGACTCTAGTTTCACTCTCGTTTGAGCATAGTATACAGTAGTAGTTTTCTGAACAATTATTACCTGACAGTCGAGAAAACGCTATTTTTATCCGACAGCAGTGTCTTCTGGTGTAAGTGCAGTGAGAACTCGGTGGTCACTATTCCGAGTCTCTCCATTTTGATGTCTCCTGGATACATTTCTGACCCCACGGTGGCCAGGCACAAGACGCAGATGAAGATCTTCATTGTGGAATGTCTTAACTGTAGCTGTTGTATCTTAAGAAAATAGCGTCAATTTAGCAGAGTATAAGTGTTGTATCTTGCAAAATAAAGCAATGAAACAGAATGTAAGTGTTACATATTAAAATATAATGTAATGTAGCGGAACGTAGGTGTTAAATCTTATATTATAGCGTGATATTGGTGTGATGTCTGAAAATATAACTTAGTGTAGCGGAATGTGGGTATTAAATCTTATATTATAGCCTGATATAGGTGTGATGTCTGAAAATATAACTGTGTAGCGGAATGTAGGTGTTAAATCTTATATTATAGCCTGATATAGGTGTGATGTCTGAAAATATAACTCATTGTAGCGGAATGTGGGTATTAAATCTTATATTATAGCCTGATATAGGTGTGATGTCTGAAAATATAACTGTGTAGCGGAATGTAGGTGTTAAATCTTATATTATAGCCTGATATAGGTGTGATGTCTGAAAATATAACTGTGTAGCGGAATGTAGGTGTTAAATCTTATATTATAGCCTGATATAGGTGTGATGTCTGAAAATATAACTGTGTAGCGGAATGTAGGTGTTAAATCTTATATTATAGCCTGATATAGGTGTGATGTCTGAAAATATAACTCAGTGTAGCACAATGTTGGTGTTATATATTAAAATATAGCTTACTGTAGCAGAATTTAGATGTTAAATATTAATATAATACGCAATGTACCAGAATGTAAGTCTTCTATTTTAACATATAATGTATTATAGCAGAATGTAGGCGTTATATAAGTGTAATGTAGTCGCGTGTAGGTGTTATATTTTAAAATAATAATACAGAATATAGATGTTATATAATCAATAGTTACTAAGAAAGCACCCAACAACACAATCTTCCTAACCAACTCTGAGTTACTAATGCTAAACCTGGACAATGACAGAAGAAGAGAAAAGAAAAATCACAACAACAGAAACGAGATTCCTGAGAAGAATACTCAATGTATCAAGAAGAGAGAATATCAGAAATGAAGAAATAAGGATTAAAGTGGGGTTTATATCTGCACTAGATACTTGAGGCCCATAAGCGGGCACTCTCCCGCTGTTTATACTTCACTTGTCACAAAGCACAAGAGGAACTAGATGAGATGAGATAGGTGTTATATTATAAACCATATCATCAGTAGAATGTAGGTGTTTCATCTTAACTGATTGCCTGCCGGAGACCATCTGATAGACCCCGTAACCCAGACCTGACACCCGCGATCCACTTTAAAGATTTGTTATTATCGTGGTTTAAACTGAACCATTTCTCCATTCCAATCCACTATTTTTAGTGTCCCATTAAATTAATCTCCACAGCGAAAGATTTCCCTTCCGGCATTGTGATACTGGGATCCATTTTCTGTGTTAGACTGTTAGAAAGGACTTTTTCAAAGTTTTGTTTTGAATTTTCTTACAAATGGCAACGCCTCCTTCTAGTTTGCGGCCTCGTAGACTCACATCAGACCAAGCAAGATTGTTATTCGAAAGGGTTTTAGACGATAGTGATTCCGATTTTAATGAAGATTCTGATAGTTGTAGTTCTTATAGTGAATCTGTACGTAAAGATTTAGCACGTGGTGATAGGGAAACTTACGACAGTGGAAGTTTGTCATCAGCTGATGGGTCCGACAATGAATATCAGCAAGTCAGAATTACTAGTAAGCGTAAACAAATGCAAACATTTCAAAAAAAGAATAAATCTGGACCAGACACTTTAGAGATTGAAGCAACTCTACCATCTTCTTCAACAGCATCCACATGGCATGATGTGTCAGAAGGGAAAACAAAACCTAAGTTTGAGATTCGTCCTATGAGGATTCACGTCAATCCTGAACTTTATAAACTTCAAACACCAATGGATTTTCTCAATGTGTTTTTTGACGATCACATAGTAGACTGTATAATTACAAATGTAAATGAATATGCAGAAAAGATGCTGATGCAGAACACTCCTAAAAGAAAACATTCTCGTCTGCAATCCTGGACCCCACTCACGAAGCACGAATGGTTGAAGTTTACGTCTGTCATTATTTCTATGGGACTTGATCGAAGACCATGGATCAAGGACTACTGGAGTACTGCTTCACATTTCTATACTCCTTGGTATGCCACAATGTTTTCCAGAAATAGATTTGAATCTATTTATCACACCATGTTTCACGTATGTGAACCAGACGCAGTGGGTGCAACTAAAATTGAACCTCTTGTTGACATGATTCTCAAGAAATTCCAGGCAGCATATTACCCATTTGAAAATGTGTCCATTGATGAAATGGTTATTGGGTGGCAGGGCAGATTTCAGTACAAACAATACAATGCAACAAAGCCGCACAAGTACCACATCAAAACATTTGGCCTTTGTGATTCAGCGACTGGCTATGTGATGAATTTAAAAATTTATTATGGAAGAAACACCGCGTACAGTCCGGCTAAACGATGCAGATCATCGTTTGTTTGCTCCGGCTGCATTAATAGACCACATTTGTGCCCCAAAGTTTGCTTCGCAGCCTATCACAAATAGACTGCCATATATTGTAAATAACAATAAACTGACATGTGTAAATAGTAATTTTTTATCTATGTACAAAAAATCTGCCAAGTGTTTTTCTGATTTCCTAAATCTTGTGTTAAAAAAAACATGCTTCAGAATCTGCAACAAAACTTATTTTTGGATATTTGTTAGGAATAATTCTGTTCCTAACGTTGGACAAGTGGTGTTTGTGTAATAATTCAGTAAATTCAACAGGATTAGCTGCAGAGGAGTACACTAAACCCCTTGGTGAGTGCAATTTTTTTATTAATTTTTATCTATATATTATTTTTTATTATACTTCTAAACTACAGCAATAGAAACAACACTAACATGTTCCTTATGCAATCCCCTTTACTTTCATATATAATACAACATTTCTGCTACAATTTTAACCATTTTCATAACATTATTGTGACAGACCCTAACTTGAAGGTAGCGGCCTTTATTTGTTGTCATTTTTTGTGAAAAAGACATGGTTCAGAATATGCACCAAAATTTCCTTTTGGTGTATTTTATGGAGCAATACTGTTTATATTCTTGAAGACAAGTGGTGTTTGTTTGATTATTCAGTAAATTAAACATGATTAGTAGTATAGGAATGTAGAAAAGAACTTATATGTGCAATGTTTACATTAATTTTACCTATTTTTGTCAAATTATTTGACAAATTATATTATTATTTTATTATATTTCTAAACTACAGCAATAAATCCATTACCATCACATTCCTTGTGCAATCCCCTTTATTTTGATATATAATACAACATTTCTGCTACAATTTTAACCATTTTCATAACATTATTGTGACAGACCCTAACTTGAAGGTTGCGGCCATTATTTGTTGTCATTTTTTGTGAAAAAGACATGGTTCAGAATATGCACCAACATTTCCTTTTGGTGTATTTTATGGAGCAATACTGTTTATATTCTTGAAGACAAGTGGTGTTTGTTTGATTATTCAGTAAATTAAACATTATTACCAGTATAGGAGTGTAGAAAAGACCTTATAAGTGCAATTTTCAAATAATTTTTACCTCTTTAATTTCAGTTGTTATTATTAAACCTGTCATTATTGTCCTAATATTTGTAACCTATCAATTTATTATTAACACTGTCATGTTCCTTGTGCAATCCTCTTTAATTTGATATGTAATACAATAGATCTGCTACAATTTTAACCTATTTTAAAAAGCAAAATTGTGGCATACCCCTAGTTCAAATTTTCTGCCTTGAATCTCTGTTTGGGTATGACCACTTTTTTGTTTGGCAGGCAATCAGTAAATTATAACGTAATATGGCATAATGTAAACATTGTAACTTAAAATGTAACATAATGTAGCCAAATGTAGGTATTACATCTTAAAATGTAACGAAATGTCTCAGAAAGTAGGTGTTAAATCTTACGTTATAACTTAATGTTGCAGAATGTAGGTGTTATATTATAAAATATAACATGGCATAATGTATGTGTGATTTCTTAAAATATAACGTAATGTTGCAAAATGTATGTTTTATATAATAAAACAACGTATTTTAGAATATAACACAATGCAGCAGAGTACATGTGTTATATTTTCTTAATGTAACGTAATGTAACAAAATGTAAAATTATATATTATGTTCTATTAATACTGTACTCACATGTTTAATTAGAAAAAAATAAATACTTTGATAAAATAGATAGAAGATATATAGAAGGGTGGGTACATGAATATAAACACACATAAAAGCATACAAACAGAAAGACAGACAGCCCAAAAGACATACAGACTTTAAACTATTTACATTTTGGCTGCGAAGTATATTTTCAGTATTCTTCTGTAAAGACACTTTTCTGTGGCTGAAATGATTTTATGTTTACCAGTCTTCCGAGAATCATAGCCATATGTTCACAGATTTACTGCCAAACAAGAAGTAGATTTGGACCAAATACAAATGGATGGCAGGAAATGGGGAAAAGGGGGTTGTGTCACAGGTACGACTTAAAAGTTGTTAATCTTCTTCTTCTTTTCGTTCATCCGGAGTGTTTTTTCAGATGTGATTGCGGTGTGTCTGTTATGCGCCCTTGGGCCGAAACCCGTAGGCCAACACATCGACTTTAGCGTGCTTTTTTGACCAGGTAGCATTCCTGGGAGACTCTCACTTTTGCGGTGCCATCTGCTACACCGCTGGCCAAGTTGGAACGGTCGAAGACAACGGTCATCCCTCAAAGGAAGGCAGGGACAGTCCATAGCATTTTCCGCCATCCAAGGTTGCTTCCATGGTTGCAGGGCCGACACATAGCGCCCTGATGCTGGGCTTACCGAGGGAATCGTCACGTCCTGCTCATGGCTGCTTTGATTCCTCACTTCAATATATTGGGCATTTCGTTCGCCCCGGGCCATTCCTGCACAAACCAGACAAGTCTGCAGATGGTATCCACTCAGCGAGTTTTCGGACATGTGCTTGTCCTTGCGCCCTTCAGAGCTGTTCCAGGCACGGCGGACATTAGGAAAACTACCTAGTCAGAACTGTTCCGAGCAAGAGCGGCATTCGGAAACTAGGTAGTCAGAGCTGTTCCTAGCACGAGAGACATTCGGACGAGACATTTCACTCGGACGTAAATGCGTAGTGCCAGTTTTTATTTTGCCACCCGTAGGCCAGCACTTCCGGCTTCGGCGGGCATTTTTTAATGAGGTTAGCCTTCCTCGGGTTTCGAGGCACGTTAGACTTATTGTTGTGATGCCGCCCAGCATCTCAGCTGGTCAGGATAGAACGGTCAACGACATCATGGTCAACCCTCAAGGGAAGGCAGGGGCAGATCATAGGCATTCTCTCGCTATCCAAGGAGGCTTCCATACTTGAAGAGCCGGCACATATTGCTCTGAGACTGGGCTCACCCGAGGAGTTGCCACGTCCTGCTCATGGCTGCTTTAGTTCCTCACTTCCATGTGTTGGGCATCTCGATTGCCACTGGCCGCTCAAGCACACACCAGGATCGGTCAGACTGTGGGCGTCATCCACTCGGTAAGCTTTGCTTTTGACTTCGGACCACGCAATGGGTTCGCTAGCCTTGCGTTCCATTTCGTGTTATTGAGACGTTTTTTCCACTTTTGTCTACACTCTCTATGAGTTAGATACAGACAGTTTTCGTAACCATTCCATTCGACTGGGGCACTTCTCTGACTTTTTTGTACTCGCTTAAGAGGTAGGCTACATGTGCTGCCGGCTCAGCACCTTACCTCCGTGCAGCAGTGAACGAGAAACGGCCAGGCCCTCTCTTCCGGGAATCCCTCATATCCCCCAGCTGAGAGCCTTCGAACAAGTATCAGAACTGGGCATGTAGCTTGCACAGTATCTCACCTCTATTTTTCGGAGGGTGGGTATGGGCCCGGCTCTCAGATCCGAGGGTTTGTGGCTTAGAGGCGTTCAGCCTCAACCCTCGACAGAGAGCCTTAGAGTATTGTCCGGGCCAAATCTTTTGCCTTCGTGCGCCTGATTTAAATTTTTGACTGCTATCCTCAGTCTAACCTGCAGAGCAGCAGGTTGTGTCTCTCTTGGTCTGGTCCCTATCCCATAAGCTGTCCGATATGTAGTTTTTCATCCATCGGCAAGCAAATGGGGTCGATGGGACACGCAAGCTCCCCCACCACGTCAAGGTGGAGACACATCGGGGGAGAAAAGTTGTTAATAAGGTAGCAGGTATGTTTTATTATATATAAAATTACAGGGGGTTGCTTAGGGAAAACGACTGTATATAAATCCATGGCAGATACGGGAAGTGGCTTTAGGCGATTAATCATCCCACGGCACTGATTCATTGCCGAAGGATTATATATCGCCAAATGTCACCTCCCATTTGGACAGAAGGACGATATATTGCCATACTAGTGTCATTGTGTTATTTGTTTTGTATTGTGGCATTTTCCGTAATTTCAATGCTCAGTAAACGGAAATTCCCATTATAATACTTGTTCATTTGATTGCATACCATGTTTGGTCCAAACCTACTCTTTGCTTGGCACTGAATCGGTTACAATCTATCTGGAAGCGCAGTTTCCTGGTGTGCTTATGTGATGTCAATTCACAACCATATGTGTAGATCTGAACACTTGGCGGAATAAGTAACTAATCGCTTCCATGACTTTCGCAGGCAAAGAGTCCATGCGTCGAATCTGCGTCCCTCCCAGCTCATGACATTATCAGTGCAGCTCAACATCAACTTCGCTAACTGCCGCAGTTATTGCATACGATGGTCCTTATCTTAAGAAATGCAGTCTGCATTTGTCCTAATCTACTCTCTCGTTCATTATGGTTTATAACGGATACAAGCAATTTCTCGGGGAAATGGATACAGGCGAGGAAGGCAGCGGGTCACCTTATCGCATATCACTAAGATTTAGTATATATTTGTGCACATATCAATTTACAAGCACATATAGCATCTGACGTTTGCATGCATGCCCACGCCCACACACCCTGACACACACCTACTGACACAAACTCATACACAACCACATAGACCCGCACCACCATTCACACACACACCCTGACACACACGTTCATACCTACACACTCCACCCCCATACACACATTTAGACAAACACACACACACATACACTCATACACCCCGACCCACACACACACAACCATAGACCCACCCATCCATCCATCCATCATGTGCCATGCCGGTAAGCGTGGGCGGTCATGTTCTGCCATCTCACTCGATCAACAGAGTCGTGGATCAGTTCTGTGTTTCTGTCTCGACCATGCCACAAGGCCAAGCCATCCAGATACTTGTTTCTAGGTCTTCCCCTTGGTCTGTTCCCCTCGATCTTACCAGTTGTCACCAAGTTCTCCTAATCATTTC
Organism: Cepaea nemoralis; assembly: GCA_014155875.1. Lineage (NCBI taxonomy): Eukaryota > Metazoa > Mollusca > Gastropoda > Stylommatophora > Helicidae > Cepaea > Cepaea nemoralis. The sequence continues at coordinate 47,279 of JACEFZ010028311.1, forward strand.
TTCTCATAACATGCCCAAAAAATTGTGACTGTCTACGTCTAATGTCTCTGATCAGTTTACGATCTTCATTTGTTTCTTGAAGGACTTGTTCATTGGTCTTTCTGGCTGTCCATGGTATTCTTTGCATTTTCCTCAGAAACCACATTTCTACAGCCATCAGATGTTTTTCAGCCTGGCTGCTCATTGTCCAAGCTTCACATCCATATAAAAGTACAGGTTCTATGTAGCATCTCAACACTCTTTTTCTCGTTTCAATTGACATCTTTTTATTGGTCAGTATGTTTTTCATCTTGCTAAAGGCTACTTTTGCCATGGCGATTCTTGTTCTAATCTCTTCAAGGCATCTCCCATCAGATGTTATTACTGTTCCGAGATAATTATACCTATTCACTTGTTGAAGAATATTCCCATTTACTTGTATATTACACTGTGGTATTTCGTCTGTGTCTTTTTACAATTTAATTCTAACCCTTGTTGTTCACTGTGTGTAACAACCGCATCTACTAAATTTTGCAGGTCCTGTTCATTGTCTGCATTCAAGACTGTATCATCTGCATATCTAATGTTATTGATGCATCGTCCCCCAATGTTGATTCCTTCCATATTTTCAATATTTCTGAAAATATTTTCACTGTACAGGGAAAACAGATCTGGAGACATTACACATCCCTGTCTCACACCTCTCTTAATAGGCTGATATTGGCTTACTTCATTATCAACTCTTATGGCAGCTTGTTGTTTCCAATATATGTTTTTTACAAGTATAAGGTCTTTCCCATCAATTTGTAGATCTTCAAGCATCCTTATCATGTTGACATGTCTCACTTTATCAAAAGCCTTTGTGTAGTCAATAAAGCAAAGGTGTAGATCTTTGTTTACTTCTATAGAACGTTCGATTACGGATCTCAGTATATACACAGCATTTACTGTACCCTTGCCTACTACAAACCCACATTGTTCTTCTCCTATTTCAGGTTGTATTTTCCTCCTAACTCTTTGCATGATAATTCTTAGCAAAATCTTCGTGATGTGACTCATTATACTAATTGTTCGATGTTGATCACATTCCAAGGCTCCTGATTTCTTTGGGATTGCAATAAATACAGAATTACATAACTCATAAGGTATATTTCCAGTATCATATATTGTATTAAGCAGACTGGTAACTTTATCTATTCCATATTCTTCTAAAGCATTAATCATTTCTGTTGTGACTCTGTCTGGACCGGGGGTCTTGCCAGATTTCATATGATTAAGAGCATTCTGAACCTCCATCTTCAAAATTGCTGGCCCTTCATTGTTATTTTGAACAATATATTGTTCGTCTCTGTTATCGTCATAAAGGTTTTTCACGTAATCTGACCATACATGTAAAATCTGATCTTTTTCTATTATGACTCTTCCATCTTTTGTCTTTAGGCAGCCTGCTGATGTACGTGTTCTTTGATTAGTAATCTCCTGAATTCTTTTGTGGATTAGTTTCGCATTTTTACTTTTGTGTTGTTTTTCAATTTCTCTGCAATTTTTCTCAAGCCATGTTTCTTTAGCCTCCTTACATAAGGTTCTGACTTTTCTGTGAATTTCTTCATATTTGGCAGGATTATTTTTGTTCTGTCTTCTTGTTTCCATTAGTTGTAAAATTTCTTCAGTCATCCATGTCTTACGGCCCACTTTCTTTACTCTTGGAATAGTTTTTTCTGCTGCACAACTGATTGAATTCTTCAGCATTTCCCATTGATCATCTACATCTTGAAATAGGATCTCTAGATCAGACAATAAATCAAATTTGTTCTTTACTTCTATGTTAAAATTATCTTGTATTTCTTTGTCAGTTTTCAATTTGCACAAGTCATATTTAGAGTTTCCTGCTGTATACTTGACTTTCTTTAACTTTACCCTAAATGTGCCAGTAATTAATCTGTGATCACTGTAACAGTCTGCATTTGGAACTGTTTTTACAACTGTTAATGCATTTCGAAACCTTTTGCTTATCAGGATGTAATCTATCTGGTTTTTAATCCTGCTGTCTGGACTCCTCCATGTCCATAATCTTCTAGGATGTTGTTTAAACCAGGTGTTTCCTACAACCATTTCTTGTTCTTTTGCCCATTCTACAAGTCTGTAACCTCTTTCATTTCTCTCTCCCAAACCATGGTTGCCTACACTGCATCCATCGCTTTGCTTTCCTATTTTTGCGTTGAAATCACCCATTATGATATTTATTTCTGATTTTTTACAGTTCTTCAAAGCAGACTCCATGTCATTATAAAATTCCTCTATACTTTCTTCACTGCTTTCACTTGTTGGGGCATATACTTGAATTACATTTATTTTAAAAGGTCTTCCGTTTAATTTTACTAATAGAACTCTGTCTGACACAGCCCAATATCCTTTGACAGAATTTGATGTTTGCTTATCTAATATAATGGCTACACCTCTTTGCTGTTCTTCTCCCCCTGAGTAAATAATCTTACAATCCTCTCCTGTCCTTATCCCTGCTCCTCTCCATCTCGTTTCCGATATTCCTAATATGTTAATCTTCTCACTCTTCATTTCTTTTTTGATGTCCTCCAACTTTCCATCTGCATTCATTGTTCTAACATTCCAAGTTCCTACTTTCAATGATATTAATCTTTTGCACCTAGTAGCCTGTTGACGGTCTGGAGTCACCTGGTGCGCATGACTATCCCTACCGGGCGAGGCTGCTCCTATGGAGCACCCATTTACGCCGTTTCTCTGATTATCGATAAGTGAACACAACATGATTTTCTTGGCATGTGTAAAGAAGGTAGTTTGCCATTGCTTTCCTTCCCAGCAGTGACCATACTGGTCAGTGACCGTAGCCATTGTCTCCTCAAAAAAGGAGATCCTCTGCCTACCGTCGTGAAGGAGGAGACCATAACCTACAACTATCTGTCGGCTGCTCTCCATCTTCATCCACGACCTGCACCCATGGCTTCACGTAACCCTGATCGGGGGGCTAAACGGGTACTCCACCTTGCCCAAGGGTGTCCCGTAGGCTAGCGGAGGGAAGGAGGCGCCTTACTTCTCCTTTGATAGGGATACCCCTACCCCGCTACCCGCCCACCCACATACCCACATACCCACCCAAAAACACAGACATTTTACACACACGTCATAACGTTTCTCTATAGAGAGAGTAGAGATCCGGTAACAAACGACATCCTTGTCTTACCTCTTAGTTTATCTGCTCATAATTGCCAACTTTAATTCACATTTTAATTGCTGCTATTTCTTTCCAGTAAATATTCTTTATTATTATTGAAATCTTACCTATCAACTATACCATCAACATTTTGATCATTTCTTTATCTGACGCTTCATACAATACCTTATTGATTCAAAGCAGTGTATTTCCTTAGTGAATGCAAACACAGAAGCCACACACAAGTTGTTGCACGATTTATTGCCTAGCATATTTCGCTGCCCCTTTCCAAATTTCATACCCTTTCCAGATAACATCTGGCTTGAAACACGGTGATGCACTATCGCCGCTCCGTTTCAATCTGGCTCTAGAGAAAGTTGTAAGGAAGGCAAAGGAGGAATGTGCTACAGGAGGAACATTCAGACTACTTGGTTATGCAGATGATATAGATATTATAGGGGAAAATGATCAAAAGACGTTGGAAATATTGACTCACTTAAAGGAAAAAGCTACACAAATGGGGCTGGTTATCAACAAAGATAAGACAGAATATATGGTAATTTCAAGAGAAGGAACGGCTGAAAACTCTGGCCACTTATAAATAGATAATATGACCATTAAAGGAACGGAAACACACAAATACCTGGGTACAATCTTCAACTGCTCCAACATCATAAGGGAAGAAATACAAACTAGAATCAACTCTGGAAATAAGATATACTATGCACTACAACATCTACTAAAATCAAAGGCGCTATCTCGTAGCACCAAAATCACAATATACAAAACACTGATTAGACCAGTTGTGCTGTATGGCTCTGAAACCTGGAGTACAACTAAAGGAGACAAAGCCTTGTTACAAACCTTGAGAACAAAATCTTAAGACGCATCTTTGGGCCCATTAGGGAACACAAAGTGGAGAGTGGAAAAGAAGAAGCAACAAAGACATTTATGATCTGTTTAAGTCCCCACTAATCACTGGTATCATGAAGGCTAATAGACTGCAATGGCTGGGGCATATAGAAAGAATGGAAGATAATAGGGAAACAAAACTCGCTTACACTCAGGAAATAAATGACCGTAGACCCCGAGGTAGACCAAGAAGACGGTGGAGAGATAATATATATACAGACCTACAAGCACTTGGAATCAACGACTGGCAAGAGAAGGTCAACCAGAGAGACGAATGGAGACGGATTGTATCTGCAGCAAAGAACCTCAATGGCTCGGAACGCTGAAGAAGCAGAAGAATATTTTGCTGCAGCTTGTCCGGTGCATACCGCAGAGTTGTATCATATGAAGTGAATGAATGAATAATACTTAAGCTGAAACAATTAAAACACATAGTCACGGTGTTACATTTGAAATTACCGTGGGGATACCAGATGTTTCAGATTCGAACAATAGCTGTAACTGTGTGTTTCAATCCTTACTAAGCATATTCAACATTGTGAATTTGACAGGGGAAAGTGCAAGGAGATAGACATAGACATCAATATCTGAATATCCACTCCGCGTGGTATAATGGTACAAGAACATATACATGATTGTAGCTTCTGGAGATCGTGTGTAGAAAAAGAAGAAGCTACGACCGTCAACACTTATCAGCATGGTACACAATGAGGATAATGGCAGTTGAGTATATTATGAACATGTAAGAGAAAAAGAAATACAAATTAAATATAAATGATTAAAAAAAACTCATTGATACATTTGCAATTACCTCATGAAATACGAAATAAAATTGTCTTACCTTATTCTGTGTTACGTGTTTCTGATGGAATGTTCTCGCCACAACTAACTGTCTATGACGAAGCTTATATACTTAATTGTTTACCGCAAACATGGGGAGAGACGCGGAGAAGTGCATCGTACACATTCATTAGAACTCCTTTCAAACACGCGTGGAGAATTCTTGCTTTTATGGTCCGAAGAGTTTCAATAAAGTTAGACTCCACGGGATACGAAATATCACTGGTGATTGTGTGATCTGGGGTAATGCGTCTTATGCAACTAACATTTTGTGAGACAGCAGCAAGGGTCGTATAACGCCTGGTCAGGGTCCAGACAGGGATACATTATGAGTTAAAGTAGCGTAAAGATTTAAACAGTTAGTTCCTAGTCTAACTGAACGGACTCATTGGTTCATTCATTGGTACCTAATCGTCTTGATATCATTGGCACCTTGCCGTCTTGATAGACGATAGTTTTTGCTTCAATAAGGTATAATAACTATTACCCATGGCGGTAGCGAATGTGCCTGGTAAGGCCAATTCGCGCTGTAAATGTTCGTTCACAGTGGGTGCATGTGAACACGTGGTCATTTCCACCATTATGTACCATCTTACGTCTCACACGCTCGGTGTGTGACTTATCTGCAATAATTTTCTCCTTTGTCTTTATTCCATTTCTGATGTTTGCCCTTCATACAACACGTTCAGCTCCCAATGTGCATTATCAATGCCTGTATCAATCATGTCCCGCTTACACACATCTTTGTATCGTCTTGACAGACAATAGTTTATTATATAGTGCTTCAAAAAGGCATAATAATTATAACCCATTGTGACGAAACGCGTTTATCTGTCTTGGGTCGTCAAGATCCCGCACTATTTTGGCGCGTCATCAGGGACTTTCCCAGCTAAAAATAGACTGAGGGAAGCCGAGGGATGACTTACTATCTAGAATCTTCTCGAAACACCGGAATTCGAGTAACCCATGATACTAGGTATCGCTCTAAATTCCCGTGCAGAGAGATCTAGACACTCTAGGCGGGGAATGACGGTTTCCCGAGAAAGTATCTTTTCTCAAGAAGCACTCGCTTCTAGTGCGCATTGAGTTGGCACGAAGCGGGAATGTGGCTAAACCAGTCATTCACTTACTTGTGTTCGACGAGAACAGACGCAGGCCTGATGTGAGCCATTTTTGTGTTGCGTCTCACCTCAACCATGATTCGGCTGACTGTTAACGAAAGGAAGCTGAGAAGCCCTTGAACAGTTCGGAAGCTGACTGGAGATCTGGTTTCTTATCATTCAGGTAGATATTTGTTTAATAAATCATTTAACTTTGTACGTGTGTTCCACACGCCATTGTTCTAACCTCATTACCTATGCGGATGTCCTTGCATACTAATTAGCAAACCGATCGATAACGCAGTTGACGGCGAATCGTGGGTTTGTGTACTGTGTGCTCGCGAATCAGCTGTTAGGAACGCCGTAATGTGATGTGGGCGATTTGGGTTCCAAATATATGTACCATATATTGCCAATCGTTGCATCTATTAGGTTGCTGTGTTAGAATAAAACATAGTTACTTGTGCCGGATGGAAACTTAGATTATGTCAGTCAGTTGCTGAAGCCAGAAGAACGATTAGAAAACCAGGTAAGTTGGTAGGTGGAGATTCAGACAAAATTGTGCTTAGTTACTAAGTAAAGGAAGAACTTAGTTCTGTGCCACCAGGAATGATGTAACTATTGGGTAGTAACTGAATAGTGAATTCATTGTGTGGAACAGCGGATTTCTGTGGTAAGGTAAGTGCTTTGGTGATATATATATGATGTGACATTGTGTATATATATTAGGTCATGGCATGTGCTACTACCTGGAGTAATTCCGAACGCCGAATAGCTCGACGCGAGATAACACTGCGTGCCGTCGCGATATAAATATGCGTTCTGAAATCTTGTCTGAGCTATCCTGTTTCTTTCATACTGGCGCTAGTGCGAGTGAATGCTCAGGTGCTGGAAGTATGGAAGGATGCAAGGAGGCTGTATGAGACTGGGGAAATATAGGATATGGGGGAAGTGAAAGCAAGTTATGAAAGTATGTGTTGGTAGGCCAAACCAACGATGAAGTTCAGTCCATGCCAAGGCTAAACCACTTGGGGAGGACAGAACTGGATTATTACCCTTGGAACATGTGGGGAACATGTATTCTCAAGAAGGCTTCTTGACTCTAAGACAGAGTCTGATCAGAAGAGTTTGCTATGGCGTGGGCAGGTGGTCCTACCAGCAAACAGGCTTGTGTACATAGTGGATGTGATCACGTCCTATTCCTATATCCCGAGGGATGGTATATTGATCGAGATTATGTTTCTTAATGTACATTGATGATGTTAGGAACGAGTCCAGGGACTCTTTACCTAGTTGTTTAGTTCGATTAAATTAGAACTATAATAACAGCCTTGTATCACTACTGACGTTAGCGACGATTGGTAGATGATTAGGGATAGGTGAGACCTACGATCAGACTCGTCATTCTGATTTCTTGCTCTGTTTGACGGGCTGTTCTGTGAGGCCAGCTGACATTTGGGAACCCATGCTTTACTACTCTCCATATAGAGATAATGCTTTAGTTATATGCATAACTAAGTAGCATGACTGAGGGTTGAGTAGTTATTGGTAGGATGCATGTGGACTAATGTTTGGGCCAGTATACTCTCACCGGTCGCTCTTCCTTTTCAGGAGTTTGCCTGTTGAGGAACCAGTCAACTATAATTGTTGTTGGCAGGAAACCACTTCGGGTGACACAACGAAGGGTTCAGTTCTTTACTTGTCACGCCAGACTCAACCACACCAGGTACCCAATGTGATTCACCATGCGTGAAGTTTGCAGCAAGAAATACAACTGCCCTGAAGGTGCACGTGTGGGAAGTGATGGTTTGTGATCGTTTTCAGATACTAGAAGATACTCTGTTTTTGCCAGGAACATTTCAGCATTTTGAGTAATCATGCTCAACGAAAGGAAACACCGGTCCGTCTATTATGACGGTGGTTCTGCCTAAACGCAGAAGTAACTGATCTTCAGACACTTGAATGGTTCTTTGGACAGCTCTAGGGGCAGGTCTTGAGAAGAACTACACCAGTTATTGACTTGTGGCAAGTGTAACCCGGTGGAAGGGACTATGGATTATAGTCCAACCTGAATTGTTTCCGTGAAATAGATGTCTGATTCTATTAATGTACTGTCTCAGTATGAAGATATAAACTGTGTTCTAGTAGGACTCAGTAACATTTCAGTAGCCATATCTGATTCTACAAGCAGTGTGACTGTAAGAGACTATTGAATTGGTCAGTGACAATTTTCCATCCATGTTCCTGTGATGTGATGAAGGGACCATTGAATTGGTCAGTGACAGATCCATTCTGCAGTGGGACTGTGCTATGAGTGACAGATCATTCGATTGGTCCGTGACTATTTACGTTCATCGAAGTAACGAATTCGTGGAGTCAAGTCCAGGAGGATTGTCTCCCAACCGGTATTGTTCGAGAACTGTATTAACAGTGACTCCGTGGCAGTGATATAGATGCAGTTGGTCCAGTGAAGTGTGGTCCAGCAGTGACTCTATTGTTGTGGATCCACGCTCGGGAGACGGAGTGGTCTCCAAGGTTCTAGTCATCTCACTGGAAGGAAGCATCCAATCTACTTCTCAACTCGATGAAGACAACTATATCTCTGATTCTGTCTCTACTCTATCTTCTATTTGTGTAACTAGATTCTTCTATCAGGATGTTCATTTCAGTTCTATATTCTCAAGGGTAGAATAAACTTTATGTCAGTTGACTTGCTCTTTGTATAATGATTGAGTGTGGTCTCGGACGATGCCTAAGTGTTCATTGTTCCACAGGTGTCGGTAGTTAGTGGGGGTCTAGAATCTGGAGGGGCTTGTAGACGTAATTAACTAATATGAGATCAACCACAGAGTAAAAATGTGTATCTGCTTGTCCAACCCCTGGGGCTAGAATACACGGGAGTGCCAGAGACACCTCGGGTGTGGTTCACTCTCACTACCCAAGGTGAACTCGTCACACCCATGGCGGTAGCGAATGTGACTGCTATGGACATTTCGCGCAGTAAATGTTCGTCCACGGTGGATGCATGTCAACACATGGTCATTTCCACTATCATGCACCATCTTATGTCTCGCACGCTCGGTGTGCGACTTATTTGCAATAATTTTCTCCTTTGTCTTTATTCCATTTCTGATATTTGCCCTCCCATGCAACACGATCAGAGGCGACTTGCACCCAATGTGCATTATCAATGCCTGTATCAATCATGTCCCGCTTACAAAGATCTTTGTATCTTGTAGAGGCCGACCCTGAGATCTCTTACCCATCTGTCCATTGGCACCTTGTCGTCTTGACAGACGATAGTTTGTGCTTCAAAAAGGCATAATAGCTTTTACCCATGGCGGTAGCGAATGTGACTGGTAAGGCCAATTCGCGCTGTAAATGTTCGTTCACAGTGGGTGCATGTGAACACCATCATGCACCATCTTACGTCTCACACGCTCGGTGTGTGACTTATCTGCAATAATTTTCTCCTTTGTCTTTATTCCATTTCTGATGTTTACCCTCCATGCAACACGTTCAGCGGGGACTTGCTCCCAATGTGCATTATCAATGCCTGTATCAATCATGTCCCGCTTACACACATCTTTGTATCGTAGTAGAGGCCGACCCTGAGATCTCTTAGCCATCTTTAATTCACCAAAAAAGATGTCCTTTGGTATTCTACTATCATCCATCCTCCTAACATGTTCTATCCATCTAAGTCTACGAGAACTGAGCATGGAATAAACCGTCACACAACCTGATCCTTCCAATACTTCAGTATTTGTGATTTTGTCTTGCCACTTAATACCAATAATTCTTCACAGACACCGCATATGAAAGCTGTTTAACCGTTTCTCTTGGTGTGAGTAAGTTTTCCAGGTTTCACTGCCATAAAGAAGAGTACTAAGGACAGAGGCTTGATAGACAAGGACTTTTGTTTTGACAGTAAGCTTCCTGTTCTCCCAGACTCTATTTCTTAACCTGTTCATTGTTGTTGCTGCCTTACCAATCCGGATGTTGATTTCCTGATCTAGAGATAATTTGCTATTTACCCCTGATCCTAGATATGTAAAATGGTCTACAATCTCTAGTTCGGCGTCGTCAATAAAGATTGATGGTACACCATGTGCACCTTGTGACATAATCTGTGTCTTCTTTTTGCTAATTGTTAAACCAAATTCAGAGCAAGCATTGGAGAATGCAGATAGTAGACATAGTAATTCTTGATCAGAGTGGATCGTAACTGCAGCATCATCTGCAAAATGCAACTCCCTAATCAGTACCCTCCTAATTTTGGTTTTGGCCTTCAATCTCTGAGCATTGTATGAGCAGCCATCTGAGCGTGGAAATACTTTTCCAACAATACACAGAAGTGAGATACCTCTATAGTTGTTGCAGTCACTCCGATCGCCCTTGTTCTTGTACAGTGTTATGATGCTTGAATCTTTGAAATCCTGTGGGACTTGTCCTTCTTGCCAGCATAGCCCTATTAGCTGATGGATCTGTAGATTTAGTGATCATTGGACCACAGGCTTTCTTTATTCCTTCATACATGCTTCTGATGTTTCCCTTATCACTTGCGATTTGAATGGACTCACATAACTTGATCCAATAATCATTTGCACACTTCCTGGCAGCCTTTTGTACATCCTTCCTAGCTTGCCTTAGCTCACTCAGAGTGTTACGCGTTGGTCTTTCCTTGTTTCTTAAGAGAGCTATCATCTTCTTATCAATCAAGGGCCGCAGAGTCTGGCTGTTTGCTTAAACCAGTTCTGCCTCTGATGATCCACAGTGCTGTAAACCCCTACGGCAGTTTTACAAAGAGGTTCCTTAAGTTGACCCCACTTTTAATTTACTGTACAATTTTCTGGTGTATCAGTGAAAGTGTCTTCACGTTGCTGTTGAAACTGAAAGCACTTTTCAGGATCGTGAGTGTTAATAATATTAATCACGGGGCTAGATTTGTGTTTAGCTGTGTAGATTATTTTTGGTCTCAGTCTAACCCTTGCAACAACCAAAGAATGATCCGTATCACAGTCAGCACTGTGGTAACTTCGAGTCAATGATATATGGTTCAGGTGTTGTCTCCGTGTGATGATGAAGTCCAGCTGGTGCCAATGGCCGGATCTTGAATGTTTCCATGTGACCTTATGCAGCTCTTTTGTTTTAAAAAAGGAATTTGTAATACACAGGTCATTTCTGGTGCAATGCTCCAGCAGCCTTTGCCTATTTTCATTCACGCGACCGATATTGTATTTTCCAAGGCACACTGGCCATGAACTCGAGTCCTTGCCCACACGAGCATTGAAGTCACCGAGCATATAAATGTAGTCAGATTTTGGAACTGCCTTGATCACGGAGTCTAACTCCTCATAGAACTAATCCTTCACATCACCAGATGAATCGAGTGTGGGTGCATATGCAGTAATAATGGTGGCAAAACCACAAGAGATTGTCAAGCGCAGGGATAATAGTCTTTCATTTCCTCCTGCTGGAATTTCAATCATTTCCAGTAGCGAATTTTTCACTGCAAAGCCCACGCCGTGTTGCCTTTTTTCTGCCTGCCCTCTACCCTTCCAAAACAAGGTGTAATTGTTTTCCCTGAGTGACCCTTCCTCAGCGAGGCGAGTCTCCTGCAGACCAGCAATATCAATGTTAAGACGATTGAGTTCGCATCAATCACAGCCGTTTTTCTCACATCGTCAATATTGGTCAAGTCAGTGGAAAATCCTGGACACATGGTTCTCACGTTCCAGGTTGCAAGCCGTAACTTGAGGTTTCTATTTTTCTTTTTATTAGTACCTGGTGCATTGGTTTTACAGCCTGCAATTCAGATTTTGTCCTAGCCCCAAGCACCCATTGAAGCAGGTAGGCTGTGGCGGATCAGCACTCTATTGGCCGGGGGCTGCCCAGCTTGAGGCGGGCGGTAGCTGATCAGTGACACCTGTAGGTTTCTCCCACCGTCAGAGGCAACGCGTGGCGCTCCATGTCTACGCCAATTGACAGGGATTTATAACCCGTAACAGGTGCCTCTCGCTTTAATTCCGAGATCGGTTAAGACCAGGGATGGAGTTATTGTCTCTCCATAGCACAAATCATGGGCTAAAATATAGAGATCATGTGTTACCCATGCAGCATGATCCCTCTCTCGGCCTGTCTAGTTCACTCCAGAGGAAAGGTAACACCTCTACATCTGGAACAAGACAAGCTGCAGAAGCTGTCGGATCAGCAAAGCAAAGCTCTAACTGTCCGTATATGAAATTTGTTTAAACGTTTCTCTTGGTGTGAGTAAGTTGTCCAGGTTTCACTGACTATGTTAGACTAAAGAAGTACGAAGAAGATTTTCTTGGCGGTCGCACGCTTGGTTGCTATGAACTCAAGCGTAATCCATACACGTTACTTCTAGTAGTACTGGACTGACTTTTGCGTGTGGATTAGCTTCACCTATTACTAATGTCCCTCGCCATCTGGCAAACCCACTCTGGCTTCAGGGGTACTTGTAATTTACGTCCCTAAGTCAAGGGTGAGAAGAAAACAGTTTAGTCCAACTGACTGGTGTAGGGGTTAAACCCCTGTCTCAGCATCAGCACACCGGAAGTTTAAAATCGTGGGCTCTTATCCATTCTGCCATGCTCTCCTTCAACAAGACCATTAAAACTGGTCAAACGAACGAACAAACAAACGAGTTATAAGTAGCTGGTAAATTAACTGAAGCAGAATTTAGTGAGAGAAACTGGGCGATAATTTACAAGCCGAATCGGGTGAGAATAGATTATTATTCCGATACAGGGGCAGCTCGGGTTAGGACGACATTCTATAGCCAGCAACATTCCCCCTTTATCCACCACAGACTCGGACGTCACAAAAGTTGATATGATCGTTTCACTAGTTAACGTCCCTCGACCTCGAGATTCAACATCACCTGACGTTACATATTGTTACACACACTCGGACGTCACACAAGTTGATATGATCGTTTCACTAGTTAACGTCCCTCGACCTCGAGATTCAACATCACCTGACGTTACATATTGTTACACACACTTGGAAGTTACACAGTAGACATGATCGTTTCACTAGTTAACATCTTCGACCTCGAGATTCAACATCACTTGACGTCACATATTGTTACACACACTCGGACGTCACACAAGTTGATATGCTCGTTTCACTAGTTAACGTCCCTCGACCTCGAGATTCAACATCACCTGACGTTACATATTGTTACACACACTCGGACGTCACACAAGTTGATATGATCGTTTCACTAGTTAACGTCCCTCGACCTCGAGATTCAACATCACCTGACGTTACATATTGTTACACACACTTGGAAGTTACACAGTAGACATGATCGTTTCACTAGTTAACATCTTCGACCTCGAGATTCAACATCACTTGACGTCACATATTGTTACACACACTCGGACGTCACACAAGTTGATATGCTCGTTTCACTAGTTAACGTCCCTCGACCTCGAGATTCAACATCACCTGACGTTACATATTGTTACACACACTCGGACGTCACACAAGTTGATATGATCGTTTCACTAGTTAACGTCCCTCGACCTCGAGATTCAACATCACCTGACGTTACATATTGTTACACACACTCGGACGTCACACAAGTTGATATGATCGTTTCACTAGTTAACGTCCCTCGACCTCGTGATTCAACATCACCTGACGTTACATATTGTTACACACACTTGGACGTTACACAGTAGACATGATCGTTTCACTAGTTAACATCTTCGACCTCGTGATTCAACATCACCTGACGTTACATATTGTTAATATTGTCTAAATAGTGCCGAAGGATAACATATCACAAAATGTGACAGAAGGAAAAAATATCGGAATTCTTGGTCATCGTGTTATTGTTTTTTTCCGCTGTATCTTCTGCAATTTCAATGTACAGTGAACGGAAATTGTAGTCCAAGCCTATTTTTAATTTGGCATTGAATCTGTCAAGCTCGCTATCGAGATGACAGAGCTAGAATGAGGTCGACTGACGAGCGATCACAGTCGCCGGAAATGAGTAAGGCATAAATGGTCACGGTATGCTTCTTTAAGTAATAAGCTCATTGTTGTGAAGTGAAGACTGTGTGACCTACGACTGTAAACGACAGCGAAACAAGTCGAAGCTCTAGCAAGGAGATGTGCTCACAAGTTAGTAAATGTGGCGAGGGGGTGCGTTGCAGATGTGCTCATTGTTGTTGTTGAAAGTGTACAGCTTATGTTCAGCTTCCAGTGATGGTGCACACAAATCGGGCATGAACAACACGTGTTATGAACCTATATCTGCCGTTTGAGTATACACGGATTGCATCGACATAACAGCTGCCGCTGCGGTTTTACCTTAGTCGTTTTGTCTAGTCACTGATTCTGAAAGAGCCCGCATGCAGTGTGTTGTGCTCAATAAGTAAGACGATCCATCAAGTCATCATTAATCAACAACACAAATGCAGCAGGGCAATGGCAGCTTGTTTTTCCTATTTATGTGCATTTATATGCAGACATTACGGAAGCACAAACTGCACTGCAGCTTACATCAAAAATAATACATTCGGCTGCTGGACTATAGTTTTCCAGGCATTTGTCAAGAAAATAAATTGATGTTGCTTTTATTTTTAGCTGTGACCATACAGGCCAGTGACTGTAACCATTTTGACTTGCCTAGCTTATTAAAGATGAAATCTAACACTAACACATCGGAACAAGACAAGCTGCCGGATCAGCAAAGCAATGCTCTAATTCTCCGCCTTTCGGAGCTTTAATCCTAGACCTGTTGCTAACCAAGGCCTTGCCGTGACATTTAGTATTTAAGTTGCACATCCTCCCGTCAGGATAGGGCTTGCGCCCTCCCAATTGCTATTCCCTGCCCGAAGTCGTTGGCACAATGTGGGGTGTCGGGTTTGGTGAGCGCCGCCCAACATTCTGCGCTAACAGAATGCAGGTAGTATAGTCTATTGTCATACGGTAGCTCAGTCATGTCTGACTAAGATCTGACTTAAAACATTCGGTGCTAACAGAAAGCAGGTAGTACCGTCTACTATCATATCGTAGCTCAGTCATACCTGACTAAGACCTGACTGTTCATTGTCTTTATACATAGGGTTCGAAAAACCTGTTTAACAATCAAGAGGATGGACTTCATTGCACCGGGTTTTATCCAATATCGCTGGGTCTCATTCTGCAGGGTGGCCTGCCGAA
>JACEFZ010028311.1:67500-70000 GCA_014155875.1 Cepaea nemoralis
TAAACGATATATTCGCGTTCCATGGCGATACGCGCCGGCGGTCATGTATGACCATTTCATACGATCACTAGAGTCGTGAATCAGCTCCGTATTCTTGTCTAGATCATGCCACATGGCCAAGCCATCCAGGTATTTACTTCTCTGCTTTCCCCCTCGTTCTCGTCCCTCATTATTGCCAGTTATCACCAACTTCTCTTGTTTATTTCTTCTTATAACCTACATCTAATTTCTCAGTCAGTTTACGGTTGTCATCTGCTTCTTGTAGCACTTCCTTTCTCTGTCAGTCCGTGGTATTCTTTGCAATATTCCTCAGAAACCAATTTCCACTGCTATTAGATGTTTTTCTTTTTTTTCAGCTTGGCTGCTCATATAAAAGGTATAGCAACACAAAACAAGCGAGCGTGGTAAAACACGAGGGGTATCTACAGTTTTATACCAACCCTGACACCTTTATCTAAATACACACATAAATTTAACGCCTGGTTTGGCGATATAATTGTCCTACATGCATTTTTATGCTGTCTGTTGTGCAGGACGATATACACATTCCGGACGTAAATGCTTAAGTGAATATTCACAGCTGGAAAATACCATTAATGGAAATATTAAATATTATATAAGTTATAGCGCCAGTGGAAGCTCGCATATCCCGCTGGGGCTTTATATTTTCCCATGCACTGTTTAAGACATCATTTATACAAACTGGCCCATGATCTCTTCATACATTGAGATGTCGGTGGGGCTAAATGCCAGGACCTTTGGCTAAATGCCAGGTCCTTTGGCTAAATGCCGGGACCTTTGGGAAAATTCCAGATTTGAAAGTTCAAGTAGGTACGAAAATCGGTAGACATGGAACAGTGTCAAGAGAAATGTGAAAGAGAATGCTAGTAGTTTTGAGATGTTCTTCTTCTTCGTTTGTTTCCTCTTTCGAGAGGTGTGCGTATAGTTATGTACCTTACAAGCCAGCGAGTCCGAATTTGAGTCAAGTTTGCTCCCTTTAGAAATGTTCCATCCGAGGTAACAGCTATATCTGCCCCTGAGCAGGTCTTTCGTTCCTAATAAGTTTGCCAGGGTTGTGGCTACGGCCTACTCTTTGCCTTTTCTCTACCGTGAGATTTTTAAAGTTTACAATTTGCACAGGGACCACCTTATTTTCCTTTAGGAAATTTAGGTATCCGATCTCACTACCCAGGAGATCAGGGGAGCGTGTTATATTATTTAGTTAGTTAGCTGCATATCCTTTACAGGATGTGGTAGTCAACCCCAGCGGTTATTTGTTATTTGTGATTTCTTGGCACGTTTATGTTCAGTAGTTTCCCATTGCCTTTTGAACGACTGGCACTCATACCTTTGTACGGAAACCAAGACCAGGCGTCCTTCTTCCAAGTGGCCAGCAGCTGTGTTTCGAACGCGGTATGCAAGATTACAAATTGCATTCGTAACCCCCTTTTGTCTTTTTGAGTTCTCGTTTGCAACGTACAAAGCGGTTCTTGTCTTTTTAAGTTTTCGAGACGGATGTACCAAGTGGTTCTTGTTTTTAAGTTCTCGTGTCGATTGTATCAAGTGTTTCTTGTTTTTAAGTTCTCGAGTCGGATGTACCAAGCGGTTCTTGTTTTTAAGTTCTCGAGTCGGATGTACCAAGCGGTTCTTGTTTTTAAGTTCTCGAGTCGGATGTACACAGCGGTTCTTGTTTTTAAGTTCTCGAGTCGGATGTACCAAGCGGTTCTTGTTTTTAAGTTCTCGAGTCGGATGTTCACAGCGGTTCTTGTTTTTAAGTTCTCGAGTCGGATGTACCAAGCGGTTCTTGTTTTTAAGTTCTCGAGTCGGTCGGATGTACACAGCGGTTCTTGTTTTTAAGTTCTCGAGTCGGATGTACCAAGCGGTTCTTGTTTTTAAGTTCTCGAGTCGGATGTACACGGCTGTTCTTGTTTTTAAGTTCTCGAGTCGGATGTACACAGCGGTTCTTGTTTTTAAGTTCTCGAGTCGGATGTACACAGCGGTTCTTGTTTTTAAGTTCTCGAGTCGGATGTACACAGCGGTTCTTGTTTTTAAGTTCTCGAGTCGGATGTACACAGCAGTTCTTGTTTTTAAGTTCTCGAGTCGGATGTACACAGCGGTTCTTGTTTTTAAGTTCTCGAGTTGGATGTACACAGCGGTTCTTGTTTTTAAGTTCTCGAGTCGGATGTACCAAGCGGTTTCTTGTTTTTAAGTTCTCGAGTCGGATGTACACAGCGGTTCTTGTTTTTTAAGTTCTCGAGTCGGATGTACACAGCGGTTCTTGTTTTTAAGTTCTCGAGTCGGATGTACACAGCGGTTCTTGTTTTTAAGTTCTCGAGTCGGATGTACACAGCGGTTCTTGTTTTTAAGTTCTCGAGTCGGATGTACACAGCGGTTCTTGTTTTTAAGTTCTCGAGTCAGATGTACACAGCGGTTCTTGTTTTTAAGTTCTCGAGTCGGATGTACACAGCGGTTCTTGTTTTTAAGTTCTCGAGTCGGATGT
>JACEFZ010028311.1:75000-137500 GCA_014155875.1 Cepaea nemoralis
ATAGCTCTAATGAACCCTTTTTCTCACCTTGAGTAACAAACATAAATTGCAGAGAATATTTTTCATTTTGTGAAATGCTGATTTTTACCTTGGCTATTCTACTTTTAACTTCCTTAACACATCTTTCATCTCCTCTTATGACAGTACCCAAATACTTAAATACATTGATTTGTAAAACATGTTCCATTCACTTTATTGTTACATTCCGGGACAATTTGTCTGTGTAATTTTACCATCACTAGAAAGCGTTTTAAGCAGGGTGTAAACGACACAAGGGTCGACTTCATTGCACCGGGTTATATCCCATATGGCCTGCCGAAAGCATCACACAATTACGAATCTGTAGCTCCAGCAACGACCCACAGGAGTCTCAGAGAAAACTGCCCTCAGGAACCGAACGCTGTAGCCCAGAATCGAACTCGCAGCCCGCGCGCGGCATGCGGCGTAACCACTTGGCCACGAAGAGTCCCATCACTAGACAGTTAGTTAGTCGCATATCCTTTACAAGATATCGCAGTCAACGTCAGAATTTTTGTCTGATTGTTTTCTGGGTGCTGTTTCTAATCTTTTGGTTCAGTAATTTGCCATTGCCTCTTGCACTACCGACACACATACCATTTTCATTTTTAAAATAATAAATCAAGGCGATCTGCTGTCAAATCGGCCGCAACTGTGTTTTGAAGACGGTATGCGACGTTACGAACTGTGTCTGTACAACTTCGCCACGGAGCCGGCTCACTAGACAGAGAGATAAAAATACGCAAACCTGTTCGTTAGGAGGACATTAAAACTCACCTGTGCCGCTTATTCCTGTGAAGTTGGCCTGCTGCGGGTCGAAAGCCTTGACAATGCCCAGTGCCCGAAGAGGTGATTCAAGTTCGTACGTGGACTCGATTTTGAATTTAGGCAGACTGATTCTCACCTGGACAGGTGAAAGTCCTTGAAAAATGCCTTCAATTCTCCCAGGATTTGTTAGCGATGTCTCTAGAATTGAAACAACAATACTTCAATGTATCTATGTTCATACTGACTCATTGTGTACAAAGTTGAACAGAAACTGCTGGCATATATATCTTAACGATTACTAACATTTGGATCTAGGTACTCGCGTTTCGTTCACTAGCTGCTTTACACATCTCAAGTAATTATTCAGAAAATTAAATGAAGAAATGTGGTATTAGCTATGAACATTGGGAGAACATGCTTGCTGATCGCTCGGTCTGGCGCAGTCAAATTTCTACTGGCACGACTGCTTGAGAATATCTTGTGAGACAGGCTCTTCATCTTGAGTTGCAGTCATCGTGTAATGTGTTCTCTTGCATCTTCATTTGGTCAGAGCATACTACAGAAATCTGGCTGCCCCAGTAACCACTTGCACCGTGTATTTCACATTATACCTCTTCCTTTGCTTAATGAACATTATACCTCTTCCTTTGCTTAATGTCGCTCTCATCACGGTATCTTGATCCCTGTACAGTTCTCCAACCTCAAGCACTCTCATGCCCAGGCTGCCTAAAATGTTGTGTGACCAACACCACGCTGATCAACCCCTGCGGCCTCCTCCAGGTACCATGTCTTCCTTGACTTTTCTTTCCAACCAGAAAGACATTCACTATGGCCAAAGTATCTCAGTTTCGTCTACGTGCAGCTGTTTATAAGCCAGTTTTCTTTGATGTTCAGATCTCGTAACATCTCAATATTTTTGTCTTTGCCGTTCACTTTATTTTTAGAACCAGGCTGTAAAACATCTAGTTCAAAAGCTCCTATTTTTTTGCTTTTTAAATGGATTTAAAAGACAATTGGATCAACTTCATTGCACTGGGTTTTATCCCGTATAACTAAGCCTCTTTTCTCAGGACGGTCTGCCGAAAGCGTCGCACAAAGCACAAACTAAGTAGCTCCAGCGACGACCCCCAGGAGTCTCCAGGAAAACTGAACTCGTGAACCCAATGATATAGTAAAGAATCGAACCCACTATCTAAGGAGCGGGTGTCAGGTAGCGTTACCATTTGGCCGCTAGAGCTCCCTTTTTTCTTCTTGAGTGATTGGGAAATGACCCTTGACCCACATCCGTGTTGCCACAGGAAATGTGCATATTCTAAGAGTACAACATGTCACGTTAATTTATTTTCTGCTATTGTGCCGAACGTTCTTAATGGATACAATAAGTAGCGGCTGCAGCAGGATGTAACAATACAAAATGTTAACAGTTAGGTTAAAAAAGTTAGTTGCATATGCCTTACAGGAGGTAGCAGTCAACCCAAGCATTTTTTTTGTTGTTGACTGTTTGTGATTCCTGGGCAGTAGTTTGCCAATTCTTTCTTAAACGGAACCCATACCATTTCATAAAAAAACCAACGTAAAGCGGTTTGATACTTAATCGACCACAGCTGGGTTTCGAATGGGATATGCGGGATTACGAAAAGCGTCCGTAACTCCTTCCCTACGGAGCAGGTAACTGTCAGGTATGTTTGACTGTTGCGAAAAAAGTGCTGCCAGTAATAATGTATCAGGGTTTGATTCCGGAGAGGGAGCATGAGAAACGGCTACCACATCCAAGGAAGGCAGCAGGCGCGCAACTTACCCACTGTCGGCACGGGGAGGTAGTGACGAAAAATAACAATAACAGAACTCTATCGAGGCCCCGTAATTGGAATGAGCACACTTTAAACCCTTTAACGAGGATTTTTGAGAGCCAATATATACAGGGATAACTGGCCTGTGGCAGCCTAACGTCCACTCCACCTGCGTTCGTCTCCAGTCCTCCTGACATTTCTTGCCCCTGGAATCAGGTGGATGCAGGCGAGAGAGTGAGGCCGATGAAGTTGCGCAGCTCTTCCTCACTATAAACAAATTCATCGCGCAAGTCATTCTTCATCCTATTGTCTTCACCATTCCTGATGGACAAACTGGATGTAATGAATGGTGATCATCATTCTTGATGGACGAACATCATCTAGATATGGAGCATGTGCAATGGCAAAACAACGTTTGATACCAATACTTGTTCTGTTTACGTTTTAATTTTCAATTAAATTTTCTAATATCATGGTTTTCTTAAGATCTGTTTTGTGTTTTTCCTTATGAAGATTACTAAAATTGAATCGTCGATTCGTTGTGTTGTGGTGTAACTTTTTTTTCTTTTTTTTTTTTGGTTTTTTGTTTTGTTTTGTTAAATCGTATTTTAAAGTTATAATTATCATTCTTAATTTAACACTGTACCTTTTCGCAGGAGTCACGCATGCCTAAATTCTTTCACATTTTATAGGTTCTTAACTAATCCAGTGCCATACAAAAAGTAAGTTTGGACCATGCATGTCACATAACCACATGAACAAGTATTATCATGTAAAATGCCTTTCCATTAGCGTCCAAATCGCGGAAGATAAAAACAAACAACAACATAATAACACGATGGCTGTAGCATGCCTTGATTTAACTTTCTGTTTGAATCGGAGGTCAAATGTAGTGATATATTATCCTTCGACACTGAATCAGTTAATACTGTTTATCCTCTGCAGATCTATGGGCAGTCTACGTCCCACTTCTTTTGTTATTGATAATGGTACTAAGACCTCACAGTTTGCGACATTTTCAATGTATTTACTTTTATTTATAAGGTATTGCACTCGTTAATTTTTATACCGGTTATTTCCCTTTTGATTACAAAATAAATTTTACATTTATTTTGCAGGACTTTGCAATGAACACCGTGTTGATTTCTATGCAATTTTACATTCAATAGTTTTTTCATTACGTTCTGAATGAGACGTTAACGTTTATAACAGCTACTCGAAGTAGGCGAAAGAGGAGGAAAGGAAGCAGCAGAATAGGAAAAAGAAGGAGGAGGTGGTGGTGGAATCGCAGCAGAAGCATAAGGAAAAGGAGAAGGAGAGAGAAAGAAGTAAATGAAAAAGATCGAGTGTGAATCTTCTTCTTCTTCTTCTTCTTCTTCTTCTTCTTCTTCTTCTTCTTCTTCTTCTTCTTCTTCTTCTTCTTCTTCTTCAGCATTCCGAGCCATTGAGGTTCTTTGCTGCAGATACAAGCCGTCTCCATTCGTCTCTCTGGTTGACCTTCTCTTGCCAGTCGCTGATTCCAAGTGCTTGTAGGTCTGTTTGTATATTATCTCTCCACCATCTTCTTGGTCTACCTCGGGGTCTACGGTCATTTATTTCCTGAGTATACGCGAGTTTTGTTTCCCCATTATCTTCCATTTTTCTATATGCCCCAGCCATTGCAGTCTATTAGCCTTCATGATACCAGTGATTAGCGGGGACTTAAACAGATCATAAATGTCTTTGTTACTTCTTCTTTTCCACTCTCCACTTTGTGTATCTCTAATGGGCCCAAAGATGCGTCTTAAGACTTTGTTCTCAAAGGTTTATAACAAGGCTTCGTCTCCTTTAGTTGTACTCCAGGTTTCAGAGCCATACAGCACAACTGATCTGATCAGTGTTTTGTATATTGTGATTTTGGTGTTACGAGATAGCGCATATGATTTTAGCAGGTGTTGTAGTGCATAGTATATCTTATTTCCAGAGTTGATTCTAGCTTTTATTTCTTCCCTTATTATGTTGTAGCATTGAAGATTATGCCCAGATATTTGTATGTTTCCGATCTTTTAATGGTCATATTATCTATTTGTATGTGGCCAGAGTTTTTAGCCGTTCCTACTCTTGAAATTACCATATATTCTGTCTTATCTTGGTTGATAACCAGCCCCATTTGTTGAGCTTTTTCCTTTAAGTGAGTCAATATTTCCAATGACTTTTGTTCATTTTCCCCTATAATATCGATATCATCTGCATAACCAAGCAGGTTGGATGTTCCTCCAATATCACATTCCTCCTTTACCTTCCTTACAACTTTCTCTAGAGCCAGATTGAAGAGTAGCGGCGATAGTGCATCACCTTGTTTCAAGCCAGATGTTATTTGGAAAGGGTCTGATTTCCTGCCTTTATATGTTACTATATTATAAGTATCTTCCATGAATAGTCTGGTCATGTTGATTAACTTCCTTGGTATTCCAAATTCCTGCATAGCATTCCATAGACTATTAATATGGACACTATCATAAGCCTTTTTTAAAATCCACAAAAATGTTATGGAGATCTCTTTTATATTCCCAACATTTCTCGGCTATTTATCGTAAGATAAATATCTGATTTATTGTTGATCTGTTTTGACTGAAACCCGCCTGGTAGTCACCTAATATGTCTTCTAAATATGGTTTTAGTCCATTTAGTAATACCGCGGATAGTATCTTATAGCTTGTGGACAGTAGTGATATTCCTCTATAATTTTCTCCTTGGAACTTGTCTCCTTTCTTAAAGAATGGTATCAATAATGAATCTTTCCAGTTATGGGGTAATTCTTCTGTTCTCCAGATTTTTATTATAAGTTCGTATATATTCCACTGATATTGTAATACCAAGATACATACATTGTTGCGGAGCCTTTGAGTTCCTTTTGCTCCAAAGGAAGATAAAGAATGAAAGAACAACATACCCTGCAATCCCTACTGCTTTCCTCTACTTCTATGAGTATGAGTGCCAATCAAATATATATATATATATATATGATATTAAGTTACCTTGCTCGTACAACCCATTGGTGTTTTTCGGCAGCAGAATAAACAGAGAAAACCGACCACCGTTGAAGGCCAGTTCACCGACGTCAGCGCCATTGTAGTCCCTCTTCAGGTTGATGACCCTTGTGTCGTGCATTGTATCCACCTGCAATAGATCAATAAACAGGTGAACAAAGTACATGATGCAGCAGGTGAATAAATTTACAAGGTTGGTGCATGAACACAAATTGCCTGGCATATTTCCATGCAGCTTGCCAGGTGCATAATGCAAAGATATTTCATTTGAAGTAAATAATGGGATAATAAAATACATAGTTTGAGTCACATAGTCTTTATGTTTGCACTGACCTGACTGGAACGGCCTAATTGCTAGGGTCTCACTATATTTGAGCAATCTTTTATTGTACGTGAAGTATAGGATACGAAAAGCATTTTTTTTCTTTATTATTTTTATGGTCATAGTTGATGAGGTGTTTAGAATTTGCCGAAGTCGCGTTTTAACTGCATATTCATACCAACCCTATGCTACCAATCTCAAACTTTAACTTTATCCAAATCACACTTTCGCAAAATCAACACCTGCGAGATGAAATGCCTGAGGAGAGCTGCCAACTTAACGAGACCTAGTAAGAAATGTTGTTATCAGACAGACAGTAGGATCAACACCTTGTGCCACATTTATTGAAAGACAGAAGATCAAGTGGTTTGGCCATGTCGTTAGAATGCAACATCAGCAACTACCATCACTGGCCCTACATCAAAGATCATCTGCGACGAGACCTAGAGGACGTCCAAGAAGAAAATGGATTGACGACATCAAAGAAATTGTACAATCACACGGAATGACACTATCCAGTGCAGCCCGCCGGGCGCTGAAGCGCAAATTATTCCTCCCCACGACGCTTGACGGCAAAGGTGGATGATGATGATGATGATGATGATGATGATGATGATGATGATGATGATGATGATGATGATGATGATGATGATGATGATGATGATGATGATGATGATGATGATGATGATGATGATGATGATGATGATGACTCTGCCATTTGCACCCGAGGAGATGCACCGAACTACGTCAGGCAATTAATTGTGCATCATGTTGTCTGTGGCTTGTGTGTTTATTTTTACTGAGGAAATAGACTTTTGAAAATTACAGGTTTTGATTTGCGACCAAAGACGTAGACGAAAGAACCGATTAAAAACACAGTAGACAATATAAAAGTTGAAAACTCTAGTTACCATGCCATGATTCGAACCTCTCACCTCCAAATGATGACAGAAAGTCACTGCAGGAACAAGTGTACACCCCTAAAAGCTTAGGCAGGTCTATCATACACATGAATCTACAACTATGGAATACGTACATAATTCGCATCTAACAATTTAAATAGCACACCAGGTCTCAGCATTTTATATTAACACATCATCATCATCATCATCATCATCATCATCATCATCATCATCATCATCATGAAGTGCCTTGCCGGCTGGCGTTGGCAAATATGCTACTCCACAAACTACGATCTCCGACGGCATGGATCAATTCATTTGTTGACTCCCTTGCATGCCATGACACAAGACTGTCAAGAATTTTCTCAAGCTGAATTCCCCTATCTCTCTTTTCTCTAATATTTCCGGTTGTCACAACAGGTTCCAGTTTTTGCCTTCTCATAACGTGGCCAAAAAAAACCGACGATTGTCTCCTTCTGATGTTTGTGAAAGCTGTCTTTGCGACTTAGCCTTCATCAAAATGTCCAGATTGCTAATTTTGGCTGCCGGTGAAATTTTCAGCATTCTTGTATAATACCACATCTCCGAGGAATTCTAAAAATTTCCCTGTCTATTTACTAATTGACTCCGTAGAGACGTGGATATGAACGCAATTGGTAATCCTTTATGCCGCGTTCGAAACACAGCTGCGCGAGTTTTGACAGAAGAATATGCATAAAATTGGGTGGAACTGCGGCAAAGCTGTGAAAATGTAAACAATATAAAATGACACAAAGTAGTGCAGCTTTACATAAAAGATTTACGACACATACAGGACGTTGCAGCGATTAGCCTTCATCAGCAAACAAACACATTCGCAATCACTACATACAGTCAAGGAAATCTCCTGTGACTACATCAAAAGGTGACGACAGGACGAGAAGAACAAAAGGATGAAAACATGAAAGCAATGAAGAGAAAATGAGAATTGAAAAAAAATGTTCATACTTACCTCACAGCTCCGATCCGTGAGTAACTCAGAATGTCCCCGATGTATTCTTAATATATATATATATATATATATATATATATATATATATATATATATATATATATATATATATATATATATATATATATATCATCTCATCATCTCATTATGTTCCTCTTGTACCTTTCGGTGTCGAGGTAAAGTATAAACTTCGTGAGAGCGCCCGGTTATGGGCTTAGGGCTTAGTATATCGACATTCCCATGGATTCTGCTATTCCCTCCGTCCAAAGTTTACGTTTATATATATATATCATCCTGTCATCATACTCCATCTCGCTCAGTCGGTTGGGTATAAAAAGAATACATCGGGGATATGCTGGAATTGACTGTGAAGACCTGTACAAGATATGCAACTAACGTTTTTACACTAATTGTCAAGAATTTACAGCCGTATGGTAAAACTGATTATTTGTAATGTGTATGAACTTTTTTTTCTAACTTGCAATGATCAGGAATATTAACACAGAGTACGTTACACAACAAACACATCAGAACACCGTAACGGTCCGTCTGGTATAATTTAAAGAAAAGATGCACAGTTTAGCACCTACAGCTTGTGTACAGTTTCTTGTTTAAGTATATGACATGGCTGTCGCTGGATATGAGTACTTCTATACTCAAGACAGTCTACACATAAGGGCGAGACAGTAAACACATATGGGCCAGACAGTAAACACATATGGGCCAGACATTCAACACAAAAGAGTCATGCAGTCAACACACATCGGAAAGACAGTCCATGTATATGTGAAATACAGTCAACACAAACTAGCCAGAGAGTCAACACAAATTAGCCAGACAGTCAACACAAATTAGCCAGACAGTCAACACAAATTAGCCAGACAGTCAACACAAATTAGCCAGAGAGTCAACACAAATTAGCCAGACAGTCAACACAAATTAGCCAGACAGTCAACACAAATTAGCCAGACAGTCAACACAAACTAGCCAGAGAGTCAACACAAATTAGCCAGACAGTCAACACAAATTAGCCAGACAGTCAACACAAATTAGCCAGACAGTCAACACAAATTAGCCAGACAGTCAACACAAACTAGCCAGAGAGTCAACACAAATTAGCCAGACAGTCAACACAAATTAGCCAGACAGTCAACACAAATTAGCCAGACAGTCAACACAAATTAGCCAGAGAGTCAACACAAATTAGCCAGACAGTCAACACAAATTAGCCAGACAGGTCAACACAAATTAGCCAGACAGTCAACACAAACTAGCCAGAGAGTCAACACAAATTAGCCAGACAGTCAACACAAATTAGCCAGACAGTCAACACAAATTAGCCAGACAGTCAACACAAACTAGCCAGAGAGTCAACACAAATTAGCCAGACAGTCAACACAAATTAGCCAGACAGTCAACACAAATTAGCCAGACAGTCAACACAAACTAGCCAGAGAGTCAACACAAATTAGCCAGACAGTCAACACAAACTAGCCAGAGAGTCAACACAAATTAGCCAGACAGTCAACACATATTAGCCAGACAGTCAACACAAATTAGCCAGACAGTCAACACAAACTAGCCAGAGAGTCAACACAAATTAGCCAGACAGTCAACACAAACTAGCCAGAGAGTCAACACAAATTAGCCAGACAGTCAACACAAATTAGCCAGACAGTCAACACAAATTAGTCAGACAGTCAACACAAATTAGCCAGACAGTCAACACAAATTAGCCAGACAGTCAACACAAATTAGCCAGACAGTCAACACAAATTAGCCAGACAGTCAACACAAATTAGCCAGACAGTCAACACAAATTAGTCAGACAGTCAACACAAATTAGCCAGACAGTCAACACAAATTAGTCAGACAGACAACACATATGGGCCAGACATTCAACACATATGGGCCAGACAGTCAACACATGTGGGCCAGGCAATCAACACATATGGGCCAGACATTCAACACATATGGGCCAGACAGTCAACACATGTGGGCCAGGCAATCAACACATATGGGCCAGACATTCAACACATATGGGCCAAACAGTCAACACATATGGGCCAGACAGTCAAGAAGAAATTCAACACAAAAGAGCCAGACAGTTACCGTATCTAGGCAAGACAGTCAACACATAAAGACCAGACAGTCAACACAAAAGAGCCAGACAAGTCAATACATATGGGCCAGACTGTCAACACACATGGACCAGACATTCAACATATATGGCCCACAGAGTCAACACATATGGGCCAGACATTTGACGCGTGACACCAAACTTAAACAGTCCTGGCCCGATTGTTCCACTTCAACGTGACAAACTTAGGTGACTAATTCATTAGTCATGGCGATCACCGACTGTGGACGTTGTGTCAATCACAGACAATATTAACAAGCTATGCGCGTTGTCAGAAAACGCTGATGCAGAAGAATAATAGGTCGCTTAATGAGTGAAAAACGGGAATATATTACATACAGCGTTCATACAGCCCCAATAAAGCAAACACTACAACCCACTGCCCTTGCTGGTCACAAACGTTTCTGCTCAGGTAATGACTGAGAAGAACGAATACAATGACTACTACAGTAATTTATGACAGATAACAATTTCACAACATATCTTTCTATATAGAACCTGTTTTGCTGTATGACTGTGAATCTTGAAATGTAAATGAACAAATTATGAAGAGATTGGAAGCAACAGAGATGTGGTTCCTGAGACGAATGTTGCGAATTCCTTGGATTGTCAAAGTAACTAACAACGAATGCTTAAAAGAGGCTAATGAAACTAGAACGTTATATACAACAATAAGAAAGAGACACACAGCTTTTTTTGGTCATGTGTTGAGAATTGAGGCATTGGAGAACATCGTGGCAACTGGAAAGATCGAGGGGAAGAGAAGCAGATGCAAACCAAGAGAAATGATGCTGGATGGATTGCGAACGGTGGCATGTAGTAATATTAACGGCAGAGTTTATCCAGAAAACAAAGACCGAAAGTTGTGTGTGTGTGTGGGGGGGGGGGAGGTTCATAAACTCCTACGCCAGTCGGCATGGCACTTGATGATGATGATGATGATGATGATGATGATGATGATGATGATGATGATGATGATGATGATGATGATGATGATGATGATGATGATGATGATGATGATGATGATGATGATGATGTTTCTTTTTATAGTAAATAACACACTACCATGCTCCCAAAATCTAAGACACCACGAGTGTCCAGAATAAATGTCCTCAAGTTATATCAAAAAACACTGTTTATGTTTCAGCAGAGCTAACCTACAGTTTTATGACTCAGAATCTGAAAAGAGTAGATCAAATACAATACGACAGTGGTTTAAACAAAACAGTGACAGAAAGCATCGTTCCTGGGGACAGAAGCAGGCGTGGAATAGTATGAAGATCATGACAGGGGCATTGTAAACACCTCATTTCGTATGGGAAGAATATATTGTGAGTTTGTATATGAATCTTTGTAGTGATTGTATTCGTTCTTCGCGCTTATAGTCTGGACCAAATAACTGGCCTCTTGTGTAGATAATTGGCACTAATACCTCTAATATAGTCATGTCCACCGATTAACACTCCCTTATCGTATTTACAAGTAATAACACATCATCTAGACGGTGACAAAGGGTACCTGAACTATTCCTTGCGGCTGTGTGAAAAGTCCGCCTTTAGGGTCCTTGCTTCGGGGAATGATTTCTTCCAGGTTCCGTTAAAGAACAATGTGTTGATCAGAACTATTGTGGTCGAGGCGTCAATGCTGGCTGGAATTTGTTACCAGAAAATTGTCAATTAAAATATAATATATACGCCACTAGAAAAGCAGGGACGCCCTCCGTGGCGAAGGAGGTGGGGACGTGATTCGTAATCCCGCTTACCCGCGTTAAAAACACAATTGCTCGCGATTTGTTAGGAGACTGCATTGCACTGTGTTTTAACGAATTGGTATGGAAGCCGGTCCTTCAGAAAGCAATGGCAAACTACTGAACGATGTAAACTTGCCAAGACAACAACAAGAGCAGTAAGATGTTGTTGTTGACAGCGCTGTCGAGTATAACAGGATATGCCAAATAAAAAAAAAGGCAGAACAGGAGTCAGTAAAGAGTAGTCTTTCATGGCCAGAGACAGCCACCATTGTTGGTAGCATGTACTCTATTTGGTTCCCCGCGGGTGTATTTTTAATGAGTGTGCAGTTTTTGAAAATATTGCCTTTTCAAATTTTGTATTCACTCTCTGTGGAGTTCATGCAACATAATCAATCAATCATGTGCCATGCCGGAAAGCGTGGGCGGTCATGATTCGCCATTTCACTCGATCACCAGAGTCGTGGATCAGCTCAGTGTTCCTGTCTCGTCGATGCCATGTGGCCAAGCCATCCAGGTATTTTTCTCTCGGTCTTCCTCTTGGTCTGTTCCCTTCGATCTTGCCAGCTGTCACTAAGTTCTCCAGTCCATTTCTTCTCATAACATGTCCAAAAAATTTTGACTGTCTACGTCTAATTTCTCAAATCAATCTACGATTTTCATTTGTCTCTTGTAGTACTTGGTCATTGGTTTTTCTATCTGTCCATGGTATTCTTTGCATTTTCCTCAGAAACCACATTTCTGCAGCCATCAGATGTTTTTCAGCTTGACTGCACATTGTCCAAGTTTCACATCCATACAAAAGAACAGGCTCTATGTATCCCCTCAACACTCTTTTTCTCGTTTCAATTGACATCATTTTATTGGTCAGAATGTTTTTCATCTTGCTAAAGGCTACTTTCGCAATGGCAATTCTTGTTCTAATCTCTTCAAGGCATCTGCCATCAGATGTTATGACTGTTCCGAGATAATTGAACCGATTCACTTGTTGAAGAATATTTCCATTTACTTGTATATTACATTGTGGTACTTCGTTCTTCCTAGTGACGACCATAACCTGTGTCTTCCTACAATTTAATTCCAACCCCAGCTGCTCACTGTGTACAACCACAGCGTCTACTAATTGTTGCAGATCCTGTGCATTGTCTGCAATCAATACTGTATCACTCTGCATATCTAATGTTATTTATGTTTCGTCCTCCAATGCTGATTCCATTTAGGTCTTCTACATTTCTGAAAATATTTTCACTGTATAGGGAAAAAAGATCTGGAGACATTACACATCCCTGCCTAACACCTCTCTTAATAGGTTGGTATTGTCCTACTTCATTATCAATCCTTATGGCAGCTTGTTGTTTCCAATATATGTTTTTTATAAGTCTAATGTCTTTCCCATCAATTTGTAGATCTGCAAGCATATCCACAATGTTGACATGTCTAACTCTATCAAAAGCCTTTGTGTAGTCAATAAAGCAAAGATGTATATCCTTGTTTACTTCTAAAGCACGTTCAATAACTGTT
Organism: Cepaea nemoralis; assembly: GCA_014155875.1. Classification (NCBI taxonomy): domain Eukaryota; kingdom Metazoa; phylum Mollusca; class Gastropoda; order Stylommatophora; family Helicidae; genus Cepaea; species Cepaea nemoralis. Next base: position 88,229 of record JACEFZ010028311.1, read on the forward strand.
CGCAGCATATACACAGCATTTACTGTACCCTTTCCTTCTACTAAACCACATTGTTCTTCCCCTATTTCAGGTTGTATTTTCTTCCTCACTCTTTGCATGATAATTCGTAACAAAATCTTTGTGATGTGACTCATTATACTAATTGTTCTATGTTGATCACATTCTAAGGTTCCTGATTTCTTTAGGATTTCAATAAATACAGAATTACATAATTCAGAAGGTATATCTCCAGTATCATATAATGTGTTCAGCAGTCTAGTGACTTGCTCTAGTCCAAATTCTTCTAAAGCTTTAATCATTTCTGTTGTGATGTTATCTGCACCGGGGGCCTTGCCAGCTTTCATATGCTTAAGAACATTTTGAACCTCCATCTTTAAAATTGCTGGTCCTTCATTAATAAATCTAATAGCATACTGTTCCTCTCTGTTATCATTATACAGGTCTTTCACATAATCTGTCCATACATGTAGAATCTGATCTTTTTCTATTATGATTTTGCCATCTTTAGTTTTTAGACAGCCTGTTGATGTACTTGTTCTTTTATTAGTAAGTTCCTGAATTCTTTTGTGCACTAATTTGGTATTTTGACTGTTGTGTTGTTTTTCAATTTCTAAGCACTTTTCCTCAAGCCATGATTCTTTTGCCTTCCTACATAATATTCTGACTTGTCTGTGAATTTCTTCACTCAGACTTTTGTTGAGTCTTCTTATTTCCATTAAGTGTAAAATTTCCTCAGTCATCCATTTCTTACGACCCACCTTCTTTAATTTTGGAATAGTTGTTTCTGCAGCCACATAGATTGAATTCTTTAACATTTCCCATTGATCATCCACATCCTGGAATAGGATCTCTAGATCAGACAATATTTCAAATCTGTTCTGTACTTCTATGTTGAATTTGTTTTGTATTTCCTTGTCTTTACTCAATGTACACAAATCATATTTAGTGTTCCCTGTTGTATACTTGACTTTCTTCAACTTTATCCTCAATGTTCCTGTGAGTAATCTGTGGTCACTATAACAATCGGCACTGGGAACTGTTTTTGCTACTGTTAGCGCGTTTCTAAATCTTCTGCTAATGAGAATGTAGTCAATCTGGTTTCTAATCCTGCTATCAGGACTCCTCCAGATCCATAATCTTCTAGGGTGTTGCTTGAACCAGGTGTTTCCTACAATCATTTCCTGTTCTTTTGCCCACTCTACTAGTCTGTATCCTCTTTCATTTCTCTCTCCTAAACCATAGTTTCCTACTGTGTATCTATCCCCTTGATTTCCTACTTTTGCATTGAAGTCCCCTATTATGATGTTTATTTCTGAATTTTTACATTTCTTTAAGGCAGACTCTATGTCATTATAAAATTCCTCTACACTATCTTCACTGGACTCTCCTGTTGGGGCATATACTTGAATAACATTTGTGTTAAAAGGTCTGCCACTCCATTTAACTAGTAGAACTCTGTCCGACACGGCCCAATATCCCTGAACAGACGTTGATGTTTTCCGGTCCAAAATTATTGCCACTCCCCTATGTCGATCCTCACCTCCAGAATAACTAATCTTAAAATCTTTATGTATCTTGATGCCTGCTCCTGTCCATCTCGTTTCGCACATACCTAATATATTAATTTTTTCTCTTTGAATTTCTTGTGTTATGTTCTCTAATTTTCCGTCGTTGTTTAACGTCCTAACGTTCCATGTTCCTAATTTTAATGTCTCTGTCCTTGTCTTGCGATGATCAGTCTTTAAGCGAATCATAATAAACTAGGCAATTTCAAAGAGGTAGTTTGCCGTTGCTTTCCTCTATGGCAGTGACCATACTGGCCGGATGACCGCAATCATTGTCTGTCGAAAGAGAGAAAGCTTGCCGTCGCGAAACTCGAGACCATAACCAACAAACATCTGTCGGCTGCAACATAATATGTAAATACAAAAATTGGAACGGCAATATTTTCAAAAATGCAGTCATTAAAAATACACCATATAGTGGCCGGCGACACTATTCTGATAAAAGTAACATGGAAGCATCCCTTCAACCGTGCACACGGCTGCTGGCTTGTAAGACGGAAGATGGATCTGGGCAACAAGTTCCTTGAAGGTACCAGCTGAACCAGCCAAGCTGTTAGACACACCGTGGAATAGAAGGGGCGATTGCCAGAACCATTTCGAAAGAAAATTACACATACATATAAACGGGACGCAGAGGTGTTTCCAAGGCACCAGGGCCGGGTTATATACTGGCCAAAACCTATTGACGCGTCCTCGTCGAGCGTCCTGGGCAACAGCCTTCGGGGTCCTGGCTAAAGTCAGTAGGATCGCCGATTCCTCCAAAGTCGGAGAGTGTCTGCCTGTATGGCGAGAAACCACCAGTCTGCACACCAATGGGACAACGGATACTCACTCAAACCTCAGGTCCTGTATGACATCACACTGATGCTGGACAACAGGATGTCTTCATCCCACATACAGGACTTCGCGTTGGAGCTCAAGCCAACGAACACAAGCAATCAAGCATACATATAAACAGGAGATTCATTTTAGGCCACTAAGATAGCCAGTGAAATGGTTCGGTCATATAACTAGGCTACCGACTGACAGTATACCACAACACGCAATGATGTGTAGACCAAATGGAAGCAGAAGAAGAGGCCGATCATGTAAATGATGGACAGAGGGAGTAACAGAATCCATGGGAATCTCCTTGTAAGAAGCCCACAAACGGGCACTCTCCTGCTGTTTATGCTTCACCTCGACACCGCAAGGTACAAGAGGAATAAGAAATATATAAGTAAATAATTATAAGTAATTTGACTGGCACCGGGCCGTCCTAATAGACGATAGTTTGTAAAATTGAGTTACACCTCTCCGTAGCACAAAACCTAGGCTGCATTTAGAGATCATGTGTTGCCCATGCAGCATGATCCCTCTCTTGGCCTGCCTAGTTTACTCCACAGAAAATATAACACCAGTACATTTGGAACAAAACAAACTACAGATGCTGTCGGATCGGCAAAGCAGTGCTCTCACTGTCTGCTTGTTGAAGCTTTGATCTTAAACCAGTTGCCGACCAAGACTTCTGGCCTGGTCTACCTTGACATTTAGTCATTAGGTTGCATTTGCTTGCACTAGAGTAAGGCTTGTAGCCTATCAATTGCCCTCCCCCGCCCAAAGCGGTTGGCACAATGCGAGATCTCAGGCCGCCCTAAATTCAGCGCAAACAGAAAGTATATTCTGTCATGTGGTATATAAGTAATATATTAGTAATAGTGGCAATATATTTATATATTCACAAACAAACAGTTTTTACTCTACCTGGAGCTAGAAGATCTGGGATCAAACCCTTGGTCTTGTTATCAACGTAATCATTGATTTTCTTCTCAGGGCCTCCCGGCGCCGTCAGGTCAAAGTTGGAGACTTCCGCTTGGTAGTACTCTGTGACATTTCCGATGAACGTGCCCTCAATTGTTGACTTTGGGTTCACGAAGATGGCGTTCGCTGACAGAATCTCTACGCTACTAGCGTTGTTTAACTGCGGATGGAAGAGTGTAGATTTCATGCACTACTGCCATTTTTCCATTACCCCCTAACCCGTTTAACCTCATAAGAGAAGTTATAATTACGGCTCATCTCAGCCTCAGGTTAATAACCCTACGACCACACCAGCCACATAATCGGAAATTAATTTGAAAGGGATTGTAGACCATAAAAGGTAATGGCTGACAGGGCCGTGCCGTGCTATGATACAGAGAGGCGGTCGTATCAGGCAGCACCGTAAGTTGGTGGCATAATCAGCGAAATCAAAATACAGGTTGAACCATTCAATAATTTAAAATCTTTACGCAACACGTTTCTATATCGGTCTATTTTATTCCGATATTGATGTATAAGCTTTAAGATTTATCGCACGCCTCTGCTTAAGCACTTTCGGTACCCTTTGATTTCCGTTTCTGGAGCAAGCGCATCGTTTAAGGGGCGGCATTTCAGGGACATTTAAGGAGCGGCATTTCGAAGACGTCCATTACCCCATATGGACAACAATCACCCTCGAATTAATTAGCATGTGCGGGTAAAACCTTGGGCAGCTGCTTTTGTGGCTGACTCAATCACAGGACTATCATTCTGAACCGGTGATGGACCCTAACTATAACTTCCATGAAGTTAATCGGTGTAGGGGTAATGATGAAATCGAATCAAAGAATTGCATCATACTGAGAAAACCTGCCGCACGGAAATCCGTTATAAATTTGCAAATGGTCTTGATAAAGGTCACAAGGTTGACAAACTTGAGGCCGGAGAGAAGCAAAGACCTGATCGCAGAAAGAGAACAGCAACAAAGCACGCAAAATTTGTCAGAGATCTTATCCGTGAGATTACTGGCTTGTCTACATTTGAAGAAAAAAAATGTCAAGATTTGTTGAAAAACTAAAAGGACAATTGTGCAGTGACATTCTGCAAACAGAGGTTGGATACCCACATCAGGGGCAACAAGAGGCGGGAGCAGATGCAACTGTTGTTGTAGCAGAAGATTATGAAGGCACAGCAGGTCAGGGAGCACCAGAAACAGAAACAGCAATTGAAAAAAAACTGTCATTTACTGCCAATATAGTACCTTGCGGTGTATGGCAGAGGGGTCTTTGAGCCTGAGGAATAAAGGCCGCTTGGCTAGTGCAGTCGCCGCGAACTGTGCAGGTTAGGATTTTCTTTTTGCCCCCGACAGAAAAAAATCCGACACCTTACCGAGGGATCGAACCCGGGCCTCCCGAATGAGAGTCCGGCGTTCTAGCCTCTCGGCCAGCCGCTCCTCAGAAACAGCAATAAAACATATAAATTGTTCCCACCCCCTACACCCCCCCCCCACCCTTTAAAAATAAAACAACAACAACAACATAACTGTTTGGTCTAAACCTACAATTTTGCTTGGTACTGAATCAGTTAAAATATGACACCGGTATTAAGTGATAAGTGACATTTCCGTCTTTACCGGTCTGCACAACACAGATATCACCCCCAGAGCTAGATAAATAACACACGAACTAATCTATAATATGACGTCCACAACAGACAAGTAGGACACAGAATCAAAGAAACAAAAGAATGTCAACATACAGACAACAGAGAATGCAGCCTCGGGCTCTGAGATAAGTAGCAACATTTTATTCGTATTTTCATTTTCTCTTCATTGCTATCATTTTTTTCTTCATCTTTATATTCTTCTCATCCCGTCCTTATGCCTTAATGTAGTCACCGGAGGATTTTCTCCTGTACTATATGTTGTGTTTCGTATATGCATTTGTTTGCTGATGAAGGCTCTGAACTGAACTAGGCTAGTCCCCGCAAAGTCCTGTATGTGTCGTAATTCTGTTCTGTAAAGCTGTATTACTTTGTGTTATTCTATATTGTTTATAGAAAACAGAAGAGCACATGTACAGCACACGTAGAACAGTCATAACCACGCAGAACATAACAGTGAAACACGCACACCAAGGGCACAGTAGACAGATACGGTGAAAAGGTTACGGACGCAGTTCATAATCCCGCATACCGCGTTCGAAAGACTCGGTAAACTCACTAACAGCTAAAAATGCTGGGGTTGACTGCTACGTCCGTAAAGGATATGCAACTAACTTTTAAAAGTACTTTTAAACACGTTATCAAAATCAACAAACAGCATGCGCGCGCATACACAAATACACATTTTATCTACTTTATCCCGATACGGGTAGAAAGGCGATATATGTATTTGCTCCTTTATCAATGGAATGTATTTCTGAACGTGGGGAAGTCGGTGAGGCATAGACTTCTGTATACTTGCAAATAACACCTCCGTAATCGTAATCATCATTAAGTGTATTGCCGACTAGCGCAGGGATCATGCTTCAGCACTTTGAGCGGTCTTCAACAGCAAGTATAGATTCGTTCGCTGAAACCCTTCACTGTCATGACACACGACTCAAGAATTTTTCTCCTGCTGTCTTCCTTCATCTCTCTTTCCGCAAACCTTTCAAGGTGTCACAATATCGTTAGTTTTCATCTTCGCATAATGTGGTCAAAAATGACTATAACACCTTTCTAATTTTTTCTTATAAGTTATCTTTGTGAATTAGCCTCTATCAAAACGATTGTTTTTGTTTGTATATCCTTTACAGGACATCGCTGTCAACATCATCATCTTTCAGCTGATTGTTGATTTCTTGGCAAGATTACGCTCAGTAGTTTGCCATTGCTTTCTGAGCGACCGGCTCACATACTCCATAAGTTACCGACGCGGTTAGAACCGCTGCCGATTCTCGCCGTCGTCACGTTACCTACGAGAGTATACGAGATTACGGAGAAAGTCGTGTAATCTCTAGACAAGGGAGGTCGGCATCAAAACGATTAGATAGCTTATTTTCACTACTCAATGAATTTTCAGCATTCTTCTATAAAAGCTCAGCTCCGAAGCATCTGGGGATTTGCGTTTGCTTGTTCACTGACTGTTCATGATCCACCGTCAATGTTAAAAATAATTTTATTAGTTCGTTAGTTAGTTAGTTAGTTAGTTAGTCAGTCAGTCAGTCAGTCAGTCAGTCAGTCAGTCAGTCAGTCAGTTAGTTAGTTAGTTAGTTAGTTAGTTAGTTAGTTAGTTAGTTAGTTAGTTAGTAGCGGCTCCACCTTCACGGCAACAGGTCACCCCATAGTGCTCAGCTCCTGTGGCAGTGAATGTCACGCACAATGCGCCTCAATGTTCCATGTGCAAAGTGGAACAGACAACAGTCTCGACAAAACAACAGCACGCACAAACAAGCATGAAAGATTTTTTTTTTTAAATCGCTGTCAGAATGCCAACACATCAGTCCGCCACAAAAATTACTATTCATTGTGGATGAAAGCGGCAGTCACCAGACAACCAACAGTTGCCAATCATTGCCGACATCCGCCATTTTTATGAATATGCAGTTCGCAATGCAAACCACCGCGGACAGATGTAAAAGCATCCCACGTGAAATCCACAGCTCACAGTATCGCTCTACGCACTTAACTCGGTAGCTGGGCGACGGAACCAGTTGTAGCTATGTAACATGCGAACATTCTTTCTCTAATTTCTTCCAATGACATGTCTTTACTGCTTAATGTGTCCTTTATTAAAATGCAATTGTAGCCTGTTCTGTTCTTTATCTCTGGGATGCATCTTCCACCTGATGTTACCCGTGTGTCTAGATATTTAAATTTCAACACCTGTCTCAAATTATCATCATTTGCTTTAACTGGGCATTTACGCACGATCCGTTTCTTTGATATCACTGGGAATTCTCTCTTCCTATTATCAAACGACGGCCCTTATTTCCACTTTCTACAACCACTGTATCTATAATTACCTGTAGTTCCTTCTGACTTGAAATCAAGACCGTATCGTCAGAATAAGGTAAGTTATTTGCATGTAGATTAACTACCCCTATTACCAGTGCCACCTCGTCATCGGGTGAACACACTCCTACATTTGAAGTACTTGTAATTTACCAACCAGTAACCCTGGCATATTTTCTATCATCATCATCGTGCGCCATGCCGATAAGCATTGGTGGTCATGTTTCGCCAAATCGCACGATCACTAGAGCCGTGGATCATCTCTGTGTTTCGTCGTGTAATATGTTCTATAGATCTCATTGAATGATCGCTGTATAATGCATACACATCAGGAGATAGTACACATCCTGGTCTGATACCTTCTTTATGTCGTGAAATGTTCCTGAGCGGATGTAGACTCTTAAGGCTGCTGTTTGCGGCCAATATTTGTTCTTTATAATTCGGTCCTACTATAATGGTATATTTTTAATGACTGTGCAGTGTTTGAAAACATTGCCGTTCCAAGTTTTGTATTTACCTATTATGTTGCATTGTATTGCATGAACTCCACAGTAGGTAAATACAAAACATGGATCGGCAATATTTTCAGACACTGCACAGTCATTAAAAATACACCCTACACTATCCGCATCGGTGCGGATTATATATTTTAACACTGAAATGGGCTCCCGGGCCGAACCCAAAATAGTACCAGGAAATGCCTTGGGATGCGAAGGCGGTCGGCTTGATACTGACCATATCACCCACGGAGAATGGGAGGGTGTATAAAATATGGGACTGGCACCACAGGTTCAATGAGCATGAAGGATACAAGGATCCTGTGTTGACTTACTTGTTACTGGGATTTCCAACTCGCACCTTTCACTGGAAACCGGAGATTTAAACATATATGTTGTTCCGAACAATGTTTTCCCGTAGAGAATTTGGATCACGAAGACACAGATAGTAGATTGCACGATTTACTGCCTGGAATATTTCGCTGCATCTCGTCAGGTACATACTGCAGAAATCACACTTTAATATTTTCTGTGTGATTTCTGCAGTAAGCGCCTGATGAGATGCGGCGAAATATACCAAGCAATAAATCGTGCAATCTATTGTTTATGTCTTCGTTATTTAAATATGTTGTTGTTGTTGTTGTTGTTGTTGTTGTTGTTGTTGTTGTTGTTGTTGTTGTTGTTGTTGTTGTTGTTGTTGTTGTTGTCGTCGTCGTCGTCGTTGTCTTCCACTTATGCCGCCAGGCATCGTAGGGAGGATTAATTAAAGTTCCAGCGCCTTTCCTCCAACTTCCTCCATGGTCCATTAGCAATATTTTTTATTTAAAGAATCAAATAAATGACCGTAGACCCCGAGGTAGACCAAGAAGACGGTGGAGAGATAATATACATACAGACCTATAAGCACTTGGAATCAGCGACTGGCAAGAGAAGGTCAACCAGAGAGACGAATGGAGACGGATTGTATCTGCAGCAAAGAACCTCAATGGCTCGGAACGCTGAAGAAGAAGAAGAAGTAAATGCTTGCTAGACCTGTCATGGGATACTGGCCTAATTAATCCTTATATAATTGATTATCTTTTATTTCCGCTCGCTCGCTTTGAACTCAAGCGTAGTGGTACTGCTTCTAGCGCACTGGACTGACTATTCGCGTGTGGATTAGATTTCCCTATTACCAGTGTCCCTCGCCATCAGGCGAACACACTGCGACTTCTGATATACATGTAATTTACGTCCCCAAGTCAAGGACCAGAAGACAACATTTTAGGGTAACAGAACGATGTAGGCGTTGAACCCACTACCTCGACATCAGCACACCGGAATTTTAAGAAAAAGTGCTCTTTTCCTTTCGGCCATGCTGACCTCGTTATATTTAATATGATTAAAACTGAAAGCCCCGACTGTTCAATGACCTCATTAATTATAAATATTAATAAGGATTGTGCTGGTACCTGATCATTGACGTCACTGTATGCCTTGTGTGCTTCCCCGGGGTAACCTGAGACGGAGTTCAGTCCCAGGACCTCTAGAATTTCCGTGGCAGTTTCTCCGCGAGCTCCCAGCGAGGTCATCGACATCGCCTGGTGGATGCTATTTCAGGGAGACGCAGAATTGTAGGTGGTGAAATGACAGTTGAGAGAAGAGAATGTATTTTGTGCAGTAAGATAAAAGGATATTGAATTTGCAGATTTTGCTGCTGCTCCTCCTCCCCTTTCGCCTTCTTCTCCTCATTCTTCTTATCCTTCTTGTCCTTCTTCTCCGTCTTCTCCGTCTTCTCTGTCGTCTCCTTCTTCTCCTTTTTCTCCTTCTACTCCTTCTTCTTCTTCACCTTCTCTTGCTTCTCCTTCTTCTTCTCCTTCTTCTTCACCTTCTTTTGCTTCTCCTTCTTCTCCGTTTTCTCCTTCTCCTATTTCTTCTCCTTCTTCTTCTTCTTCTTCTTCTTCTTATTCTTCTTCTTCTTCTTCTTCTTCTTCTCTTCTTCTTCTTCTTCTTCTTCTTCTTCTTCTTCTTCTTCTTCTTCTTCTTCTTCTTCTTCTTCTTCTCCTTCTTCTTCTTCTTCATCGTCATGATCATGATGGCGTTGGGAGAAATTCACAAGTGGCTGTTGCAAAATATCATATCAGTTATCTCAATAACAACAATAACAACAACAGTGCAGTCTACGAATATCTCACAAATCTCTCTCTCTCTCTCTCTCTCTATATATATATATATATATATATATATATATATATATATATATATATATATATATATATATATATATATATATATATATATATATATATATATATGCACTGCCATGTGTTTAATTCCTCTCGAAGTGAATAAATAATTTATACTCTGGCTGAAACACTTAAAAGTCACAAATACTACATGAATGTGGAACATTTGTTATTCTCGCGCTAATCGCAAATTTAAAAACAAAACAATGTAATGGATATCTCCGCAGTATGCATCTGACAAGATGGAGCTAACTATGCCAGGCACTAAATCGTGCAACCTATTGTTTGTTTTTGCAATATGTCACTATCATTGACTGTAAGAAAGAGAGTGCTGAAGTGCTCTATAGAACCTGTTTTGCTGTATGGCAGTGAATCTTGGAATGTAATTGAGCAAATTAGGAAGAATTTGGAAGCAACAGAGATTTAGTTCCTAAGACGATTGTTGCGAAATCATTCGACTGCCAGAGTAACTAACGACGATTGCCTGAAAGAGGCTAAAGAAACTAGAACATTATATACAACAATAAGAAAGAGACAACAGCTTTCTTTGGTCATGTGATAAGAAGAGAGGCATTGGTGACCATCGTGACGACTGAAGAGATCAAAGGGAAAAGAGACAGAGGCCGACAAAAAGAAAAACAGATATGCTGGATAGACTGAGTCGGTAGGATGGAGGAATATCAGCAGCAGAGTTGATCCAGAAAACCAATAACGGAGATCTCTGGAGAGACATGAACGCTTACTCCAGCTGGCAGAGTACTTGATGATGATGAAGATGATGATGATGATGATGATGATGATGATGATGATGATGATGATGATGATGATGATGATGATGATGATGATGATGATGATGATGATGGTGATGATGATGATGATGATGCGTCTGCTAGTCGCACATGGTGCCTTGCCAGCTGGCGAAGGCTTTCATGTCTCTCCACAGATCTCGGTCTTCGGCGCTCTGTATCAACTCTGCTGATGGTATTCCCCCATACCACAATCACAGTCCATCCAAGACCATTTCTCTTGGTCTGCGTCTGCCTCGTTTCCCACTGATCTTTCCAGTTGTCGTGATATTCTTCGATACATTTAAATAGTCGAGTCAGATGTCGAATGGCACGGGAGATTAGCAAATGCTTACCTGTGCGACGAGTAGACGCTACTGGACTTGGTCAAGGCAATCTTCTGGTACAGTCTCTGCGAGAAGCGGTTGCTTTCTTTGGTGATCTTCTTGGCCCTCTCGACCCCGGCATCTGCCTCAGACACCACAACAACCAGGCACAGAATGCAGACGTATAGCTTCATCCTGGGCTTCCTTGTCTGTGGACAGAGGTATTCTGTTAACAATAGACACTTTCATATGCTAGATAATATTGCAATCTGTAAAACGTGTGGGAAAATAGATAGAAAAACAAATAGATAGAAAAACAGGCACATTTACAGAGTGAATGACTTACTCAATGAAAGACAGACAAACAAGTAAGTCCGTTGGTAGGATGGCAGGTAGGTAGGTGCGTAGACAGTTAGGTAGATGGATGGGTAGGTGGGTTGGTAAGTATGTATGTAGACAGACAGACAGACAGACAGACAGACAGACAGACAGACAGACAGTTAAGAAGGTAGGTATGTAGCTGGGTGGGTTAATTGGTAGGTAGATAGGTAGTAGTGTGTGTCAGGTCTTAGTCAGATATGACTGAGCTACCGTATAACAGTAGACGGTACTACCTGCTTTCTGTTAGCGCCGAACGTTGGGCGGCGCTTACCAAACCCGACACCCCACATTGTGCTAACGGCTTCGGGCGGAAGAGCGCAATTGGAAGGGTACAAGCCTAACCCTGGTGCGAGGAAATGCAACCTAAAGACAAAATGTCATGGCAGGGCAGACCAGGACCTAAGCCTTGGTTGGCGGCTGGTCTAGGATCGAAGCTCCGACAGGCGGACAGTTGGAGTATTGCTTTGCTGGTCCGGCAGCTTCTGCAGCTTGTCTTGTTCCAGATGTAGAGGTGTTACCTTTCCTCTGGAGTGAACTAGGCAGGCCGAGAGAGGGATCATGCTGCATGGGCAACACATGATCTCTATATTTTAGCCCAGGCTTTGTGCTATGGAGAGGCAATAACTCCATCCCTGGTCTTAACCGGTCTCGGAATCAAAGCGAGAGGCAACTGTTACGGGTTATAAGTCCCTGTCAATTGGCGTAGACATGGGGCGCCACGCGTTGCCTCTAACGGTGGGAGACACCTACAGGTGTCACTGATCAGCTACCGCCCGCCTCAAGCTGGGCAGCCCCCGGTCAATTGGGTGCTGATCCGCCACAGCCTGCCTGCTTCAAGGGGTGCTTGGGGCTAGGACAGAATCTGAATCGCAGGCTGTAAAACCAATGCACTAGGTACTAATAAAATAAAATAAAAATAGAAACCTCAAGCTACGGCTTGCAACTTGGAACGTGAGAACCATGTGTCCAGGATTGTCCACTGACTTGACCAATATTGACGATGTGAGAAATACGGCTGTGATTGATGCCGAACTCAATCGTCTTAACATTGATATTGCTGGCCTACAGGAGACTCGCCTCGCTGAGGGCGGGTCACTCAGGGAAAACAATTACACCTTTTTTGGAAGGGTAGAGGGCAGGCAGAAAAAAGGCAACACCGTGTGGGCTTTGCAATGAAGAATTCGCTACTGGGAGTGATTGAAATTCCAGCAGGAGGAAATGCAAGACTATTATCCCTACGCTTGGCAACCTCTTGTGGTTTTACCATCATTATTACTGCATATGCACCGATACTCGATTCCTCTGATGATGTGAAGGATTTGTTCTATGAAGAGTTAGACTCCGTAATCAAGGCAGTTCCAAAATCTGACTACATTTATATGCTCGGTGATTTCAATGCTCGTGTGGGCAAGGACTCGCATGAATGAAAATGGGCAAAGGCTGCTGGAGCAAGGTCACATGGAAACATCCAAGACCCGGCCATTGGCACTAGCTGGACTTCATCATCACACGTAGACAACATCTGAACCATATATCATTGACTCGAAGTTACCACAGTGCTGACTGTGATACGGATCATTCTTTGGTTGTAGCAAGAGTTAGACTGGGACCAAAGAGAATCTACACAAATCTAGTCCCAGGATTAATATTATTAACACTCACGATCCTGAAAAGTGCTTTCAGTTTCAACAGCAACTTGAAGACGCTTTCACTGATACACCAGAAAATTGTACAGTACGTGAGAAGTGGGATCAACAAACAGACTCTGCAGTCCCTTGATTGATAAGAAGAAGATAGCTCTCTTAAGAAACAAGGAAAGACCAACGCGTAACACTCTGATTTAGCTAAAGCAAGCTAGGAAGGATGTGCTAAGGGCTGCCAGGCAGTGTGCAAATGATTATTGGATCAAGTTATGTGAGTCCATTCAAATCGCAAGTGATAAGGGAAACATCAGAAGCATGTATTAAGGAATAAAGAAAGCCTGTGGTCCAATGATCAAAAGAAGTGCACCATTGAAAACCTTGACTGGAGAAATAATAACTGATAAGAAACAGCAGAAGGAAAGATGGGGAGAGCACTATTTTGAGCTTTACTCAAGTGAGACCAAACTAGCGGATGATGCCCTCAACGCCATAGAGGGTCTACCAACTCTTGACCACCTGGACACACTTCCTACCATAACAGAAGTTAAGTGTGCTATAAATGAACTTGCATCTGGCAAGGCTCCGGGTAAGCATGGGATTCCAATAGAGGTTATCAGGAGTGGGCATAAAGAAACACTCACTCTACAGATCCACCAGCTAATAGAGCTATGCTGGCGAGAAGGACAAGTCCCACAGGATTTCAAAGATTCAAGCATCATAACACTGTACAAGAACAAGGGCGATCGGAGCGACTGCAACAACTATAAGGGTATCTTACTTCTGTGTATTGTTGGAAAAGTATTTACCAGAATTGTTCTGCGCAGACTTCAAGTCCTAGGGGATCAAGTCTACCCCGAATCACAGTATAGCTTTCGACAGAACCGGTCTACCATTGATATGATATTCTCATTGCGACAAATGCAAGAAAAATGCCGTGAACAGAATCATTATCATCATCATCATCATCTTCCACTTCTGCCGTCAAGCGGCGTGGGGAGGAATAATTTGCGTTCCAGCGCCCGGTGGGCGGCACTGTATAGTGTCATTCCGTGTGATTGAACAATGTCTTTGATGTCGTCAATCCATTGCCTTCTTGGACGACCTCTTGGTCGTGTCGCAGATGATCTTTGATGTAAGGACAGTGACGGTAGTTGTTGGTGTTGCAGTCTATCGACATGGCCTGTCTTTCAATAAATGTGGCACACGGTTTTGATCCCACAGTCCCACCAAGACCAGCATTTCTTACTCGGTCTCGGATTGTTAGGTTTGCATCTCTACTCAGGCATCTCATCTCGCAGGTGTTGATTTTACGAAGGTGTGGTTGGGATAAAGTCCAGGTTTAAAATTGGTAGCATAGGGTTGGTGTGAAAATGCTGTTTATTATCTGTCGTTTTGCGGACATGGGTATATTTGGATGTTTAAGTAAGAGTGATAGTTGATATGTAAGTGCACTAGCTTTTTGACATCTGATTTCGATTTCTCTGTCCAATATGCCATCTTCTGTGATCATACTTCCAAGATATTTGAATTCTCTAACTTGTTTCAGAGTTGTGCTATTTATCTGTATACTTAATCGGCTCGGCGATCTGTTAACTTGCATTACTTCGGTTTTGGCTGTGTTTATACTCATATTGTATCCGCTGCAGGTTGAACTCTGATTATTAATATGATGTTGTAGTCTGCCCTCATCGCTGTAAAACAGGCACTGATCGTCTGCAAATAGAAGTTCATTTATTTCCTGTGGGTTAGTTGTTTCATCTGGAGTAAAGAGTTCTAAATTTTCTGAATCTGTTCTGTCAAGACTTGCTTCTTTGGATATTCTGTCCATGTAGACATTAAATAGCAGAGGAGAGAGCACACATCCCTGTCTCACTCCTGTATTGACTGTGAACATGTCTGATATTCCTTCTTGTGCTCTTACTGCACTTCGGCTCGAGTGGTACATGGCTATGATGTTTTCTAGGAATTGCCCTTGTATTCCATAGTCTTCAAGGATGGTCCATAATTTGCATATGTCTACTCTATCGAAAGCCTATTCCTGATCTACAAACACAATGTTCTGCTGGTCACTATATTCAATAGTTTTTTCACATATTTGTCTAAGTATAAATAGTGCATCAGTGCAACTTTTACCTTTCCGAAAACCGAATTGTACTTTGCTTAACTGTTGTTCAGCTATGGGTCTAGCTCTTTGTTCCAATAGTTTTGCATACATGTTTCCTATATGGCTCAGGTGTGCTATACCTCTGTATGTTTCGTTTCACACTCTCTCATATTGCCTTTCTTTTTCCATATTGGTACTATTATTGCCTGTTGCCAATCCTCTGGGATTTGTCTTTCTTCCCATGCTATATTGAAAAGTCTTGTTAGCCATTTAACTCCTGTTTTTCCACAGGCCTGAATAGCTTCTGTGGTTATTCCATCTGGACCCGGCGATTTGTTTTTAGGACTTTTCTGTATAACTGCTTTGACTTCTGCAGGTAAATACTTTGGTTCTTGTTGTCCATGACTTTTAGGCACAAAAGTGAGATTTTCTATGTTATGTGTGGGGTTAAGTAGTTCTTGAAAGTATTCTGCCCACCTTGCTAGTTTTTGTTATGGATTAAAAATCGTATACCTCTTTTGCTGTTTATGATGGTGGTTGGGTTGTAGCATGCATCTCTGTTTCTCATTGCATTGACACGTTTATAAAATTCTCTTGGGTAGTCTTTGCTAAGGGTCGCCATCTGTTCACCGTAGATTCTCCAGGATTCATCTTTAGATGTTCTAATTGTTCGTTTGGCATTTCGTCGTGCAATTCTATAAGTAACATAGTCTTGTTCAGATTTGGTTGTGATCCATTTTTTGAATGCTACCTTCTTTTTGAATATGCTATCTTTAACTTCGTTGTTCCACCAAGCTGTTCTAAATCGTTTGTCTTGCCCTACTTTCTTTGTGCCACATTTATTTTCCAGTGTGTCGAGCATGGCAGCCTTGAAAATTGTCCATTCCTTATCTACGTTTCAGCAGTCGTCAGGGATGTTCTTATGTAGTTTTTTTTGATTTCTTGAGTGAATTCGTCTTTAACCGTATTTTCTTGAAGCCTCCTATAATTGATGACATGTGTTGTTACCTTTTTGTTTCTTATTTTCCTGTATGTTGGAATCTTTTTTATTATGACTGGTTTGTGATCAGTATCAACGTCTGTATTTGGGTGTGCTCTTGAATCTAAAAGTAGTCCTCTATCTGATTTCCTAATTAAAATAAAGTCAATTTGATTATTGCCTTCATCGACCACACAAAGGCATTTGATGTGGTCAGTAATGAGGGTCTGTTCAAGGCACTAAAGAAGATCGGCTGCCCACCAACTCTTCTGTCCATTGTGGAATCGTTCCACACAGGCATGACGGGTATAATCAAGTTTGATGGTGCAACTTAAGAAGAGTTTGAAATCAAGAGTGGAGTTAAGCAAGGCTCTGTGCTAGCTCCCACCCTCTTTGGAATATACTTTTCACTTCTACTGAAATATGCATTTCGTGATCAGGATGCTGGTATATACATTCACTCACGCTCAGATGGCGGCCTCTACAATGCTCAGAGATTGAAGGCCAAGACCAAAATTAGGAGGGTACTGATCAGAGAGTTGCTTTTTGCAGATTATGCTGCAGTTACGACCCACTCTGAGGAAGAATTACAATGTCTACTATCTGCATTCTCCAATGCTTGTTCTGAATTTGGTTTAACAATTAGCAAAAAGAAGACATAGATTATGTCACAAGGTGCACATGGGGTGCCATCAATCTTTATTGACGACGCCGAACTAGAGATGGTAGACCATTTTACATATCTAGAATCTGGTGCGACTAATTGACTAACCGACTGATCCGCAGAAATACGACTTACTAACGGGCGGAGGGACGGACAGAAAGATAGGTATGCAGACAGGCAGAGAGAGAGAGAGAGAGAGAGAGAGAGAGAGAGAGAGAGTAAGAGTGGGGCAGAGAGATTCAGATAGGCAGATAGATAGACAGAGACTCATAGATAGCTAAGTCGCCTGAAAGGTCGCTTAAAAATCAACTGTGTCGCCTTCATTGCACCGGATTTTTATCCCACATGGCTCAGTCTCTTTCCGCAGCGAACTGCCGAAAGATTCGCACAAAGCACGAACTCCGTAGCTCCAACGACGACCCCAAGGAGTCTCCGAAAAAAAAATGCACCCGTGAACCGAAGGACGCCACCCGGAATCAAACCCACAATCTTTGGAGCCCGAATCAGACGGCTTGACAACTTCGCCACGGAGACTGCCGAGATAAGTATCGCACACCACCAGCAAGCAAACACTAGTAAACATCTGTTTTCCTGTGACAATATGTTCTTGTAAATCATGGACACAAGAAAATGTGGCTTTTTAACAAAAAAATTAAATATTACGTAAATATTCTTAGGCCGCCATGGATCAAGAAGAATAAAACATGCAGGTATGCTACAAGATCACAACATCAAAGGAAACTGATACATAAACATTACAATATAAGGGGAAGTGGAGTTCTTTGGTCATATTACACATTACAGTGGCTTAGACAGAACAGCTTGGTGGTTCCTGGTAGACGAGGCTCGACAAATACCGACACAAGACATTAATCAAACATTGGGAGCGAAATCCCATCAGGCAGGTGAACTAGATCGGCGTGCTGTGGAGCTTCCGGCACATGATAGTGATGGCATTGTCATATTTGTATGTGCGTGTATACACAGCCCTCCTCCGTAGCGAAGTAGTAGCGAATGCGATTCGCAATCCTGCATACCGTGTTCGAGATCAGCTGCATTCGATTTGAAAGCAACCAGTCTTGTGTTGTTTATTAACAATAGTATGAGCGTCGGTCGCTCAGAAATCAATGGCAAACTACTGAAGGTAAAATCATAAACAATCAAATGGGATAATTGACTCTAATCTAAAGTTTAGAAATGAGGTAACAACAAACGTCAATTTTCTTTATAAGATTGTCAGGACACTTGCTACTATTGCCGCTCCTTGGCGAAGAGGTTAATGAAGCAGTTCGTAATCCCGTATACCCGCGTTCGAAACACAGCTGTGGGTCATTTGGCAGCACACCACATTGCGTTGAATTTTTTTTTACAAAATGGTATGGGTGCCTGTCGTTCAGAAAGCAATAGCAAACAACTGAACATAAACTTGCCACCGGTCTCTGTGGCCGAGGGCTTGCGAACGCAGTTTGTGAGCCCGTATACCCGGGTTCAAAACACAGCGGTGCTGGTTTTTTCGAAAATAGGTATAAGAGCCGGTCGTTCAGAAAGCAATGGCAAACTACTGAACGTAAAATTTGCCCAGGAATCACGAACAACGAAAATGCTGGGGTTGACTGCTACGTCCTGTGAAAGACATGCAACCAAGAGATCACAACAGCAAAAAAATGCTGGTGTTGACTGCGACGTCCTGTAAATGATATGCAACTAAGTTATAACTTAAACGTCTTACTTGATAATTACTGTGTTACTTGTATCCGATGAACAATTCACGGTAATGTCCAACTGTTAACACGCGAGTTTATATACACTATTACGGAAACAACTGTGTGATAAATATGTCACTGGTTTAAAACCTTCAAGACTTGCGACAAAAAAACTCCGGGTTGTGAAACGACAACCACTTACTTAAAAGGTTAATTGTCAAAACAGGATATGGGGCTTTTGCGCAATGGTTTCCTACGACTGGTAGAGTATTAGACCTCGTTCAGGTAAACAAAGATATACAGGCCATCATCGAGGTCGTATGGCGTCTTTAGTTTCTATAGGGCTGTTTAAAGTAGGCCAAAGGTGTTTGGCGAAAGACAAATAACACATATGGCGTTTTTAGTTTATATAGGAATGTTTAAAGTAGGCCACGAGTGACAAATAACACACTGTTTTGGAGGAAACCGTGTAGGGAGGTGAATGGTACATTCACCTGCCGACCAGGAAGCCATGTTTTGGAATTCCCAACGAGTCGGATATTTTACCTGGGCTCCAAGTTTAACCAGACTAAGGTGAGAATTAGGAATGTCGTGGGAAGTAACGGCTTTCGGCGTGATGTTGATTATAGCACTCATCGGGTACCAGTTGATTTATATAAAGGCTATCGGCGTCATGTTGATTATAGCACTCATCGGGTACCAGTTGGTTTATATAAAGGCTATCGGCGTCATGTTGATTATAGCACTCATCGGGTACCAGTTGGTTTATATAAAGGCTATCGGCGTCATGTTGATTATAGCACTCATCGGGTACCAGTTGGTTTATATAAAGGCTATCGGCGTCATGTTGATTATAGCACTCATCGGGTACCAGTTGATTAATATAAAGGCTTTCGGCGTCTTGTTGATTATAGCACTCATCGGGTACCAGTTGGTTTATATAAAGGCTATCGGCGTCATGTTGATTATAGCACTCATCGGGTACCAGTTGGTTTATATAAAGGCTATCGGCGTCATGTTGATTATAGCACTCATCGGGTACCAGTTGGTTTATATAAAGGCTATCGGCGTCATGTTGATTATAGCACTCATCGGGTACCAGTTGGTTTATATAAAGGCTTTCGGCGTCTTGTTGATTATAGCACTCATCGGGTACCAGTTGGTTTATATAAAGGCTATCGGCGTCATGTTGATTATAGCACTCATCGGGTACCAGTTGGTTTATATAAAGGCTATCGGCGTCATGTTGATTATAGCACTCATCGGGTACCAGTTGATTTATATAAAGGCTATCGGCGTCATGTTGATTATAGCACTCATCGGGTACCAGTTGATTTATATAAAGGCTATCGGCGTCATGTTGATTATAGCACTCATCGGGTACCAGTTGGTTTATATAAAGGCTATCGGCGTCATGTTGATTATAGCACTCATCGGGTACCAGTTGATTTATATAAAGGCTATCGGCGTCATGTTGATTATAGCACTCATCGGGTACCATTTGGATTTATATAAAGGCTATCGGCGTCATGTTGATTATAGCACTTCATCGGGTACCAGTTGGTTTATATAAAGGCTTCGGCGTCATGTTGATTATAGCACTCATCGGTACCAGTTGATTTATATAAAGGCTATCGGCGTCATGTTGATTATAGCACTCATAGAGTGCCGATTAGTTTATATAAAAATATGCTTTTAGCACCATATATCCAGTACTATTAGAGGCTCTATAAATGCCGCATTTACTGTTATTTCTTTATTATAGTCTGGCGTTGAGGATCATGTCTGTCCACAGCCTTCTGTCTCTGATGCTTTGAATCATCCAGTGGCGTCTTGGTGTCACACCTCTAGACTTTCACCATGGTCTTCTTCCGAGTGTTCCTGTACCATATATAATCGCATATAGTAATGTTTGTAAAATAAGTCAAAAAGTTAATAAGGACATAAGAAAGAAACAAATTGAACAATATAACTTCAATACTTCAGGTAAAACATAAATAAAGAACTTCGACAAACTCGGACAAAGTTAAATTTTGTTATTTTGCTATGTCTGCTTTGTCAAATTTGCAATTTTTTTATTTTGGTGTCACCCCTTGATGGATGTCACCCGGTGCGGCCCGCACCCCCCGCACCCCCCTAGTGACGCCCCTGCTGATACCGCCGTTCTTCCGTGCCATGATGTAGATCCATGCTATGACGTCAGACTGTCCAGTATTTTGTTCAGTGACCGGGACTCCCAGGACGATCCAGTCTACAGCGGGTACTGGGACAGTTCCTGCTCATGTGTGTCATTGACCACATTAACCATCCTGTACTGACTGCTCTTGAGGGCTCCGTGGCGTTGGCGTTACGGACGCAGTTCGTAATCCCGCATACCCGTGTTCGAATCACACCTGCGGGAGATTTGGGCAATCAGACAGCCTTGCGTTGGTGTTTTTACGAAATGGTATGGGTGTCGGTCGTTCAGAAAGCAATGTCAAATTGCTAAACGTAAACTTGCCAAGAGATCACAACAGCAAACAATGCTGGGGTTGACTGCAACGTCTGTAAAAGGTTATGCAACTAACTTAACTAACCAACTGCTCTATTAACACGGCACTAGCCTCTTACGCCAAACAGACGGATAGGTAGGTAGGGACAGGATAAGTGTGAAGTAAAGTTACAGCAAATCGCCACGATTATGGTAGACATCCACCACCCAAACCTTTAATATTCACTTGGAATTGGGGCTGATTGAAGAGCAACAGTTACAACGACATTCGGGACGCAGAGGTGTTTCCAAGGCACCAGGGCCGGGTTATATGCTGGCCAAGACCTATTGACGCGTCCTCGTCGAGCGTCCTGGGCAACAGGTCCCTTCGGGGTTCTGGCTAAAGTCAATAGGATTGCCGATTCCTCCGAAGTCGGAGAGTGTCTGCCTGTATGGCGAGGAACCACCAGTCTGCACACCAATAAGCCAGACATGGGACAACGGATACTCACGCAAACCTCAGGTCCTGTATGACATCACACTGATGTTGGACAACAGGATGCCTTCATCCGACATACAGGACTTAGCGTTGGAGCTCAAGCCAACGAACACAAGCAAGCAAGCACAGCACAACGACATTCACAATACCACAAATCCATCAGAAACTTACCTATGTCACAATGCCTAACACTTTCAACAGTGAACGCGATTAGGACAATCATTCAATATTTCAGTGAGTAGTTGTTTTCCACTAATCATGCCTGTGTAGAAAGAAGGACTAAGTTTTATGTCAGAATCAATACTTGGAGCTGTTAGGAGAGAAATACTCGCCACAACCACATAGGTGTCGAGTCCACAACTAGGAAAAATAGAAGCCTTCATATGTATATTTTCATACATTTATTATTTTGTTAGTTATATCAGTGTGTTCATTGTTTGTGTGCTGATGAAGGTGTTAGTCTCTACGCCCAGTTTTGTCCATTTTCTCTCGTAGAAAAACTGATCCGATTCTACTTACTGGACAGATATCAGCTTATCATGTAAGTCGTTTGCGAGAACCAATGTAATGACTATGAATCTACAACCATGGTCAGGCTGTAAGAATAGCAAGTCAAAGAGGTGTTGCCACACAAGAGCACCATGCAAGAAGCCAAAGCCACAGAACTGGATCGTTAGCCGCTACACGCTGCGAGATTCACCGAGGAGGGGATCCGAGCACTTATGGACTGAATGGTTCGATGTGCAATGAGGATGATCGACTAACTAAATAACTAACAGCGAATCAAGGAAAGATTCGTAATTATTAAGTATTAAGGATCACCATCATAGTCCGGACAGGTCGATGGGTGCTTCGGCCGCCTCCTAAACATCTCCTCAAGCACACATCACCCGACAGCACCAGTTCTGTGCTGGTTAACCAAATGTCTTGTGCTTTTGACAAAATTTCCATGTCTAGCAATTCCACGTTCACTCCCATCTCCCTCAATCTGGACAAGGAAGCGGATTTCCAGGTTTCCGTAATGTCACCTTGTCGTCCAGCACCTCTTATAGCATGTCTGGCCATCCATTGCTCTTCCCACCTCGATAATCGCCATGTCCACCAATGCATCAGCTGGATCGTGACTTTTACGAGTGCTACGGTACATAGATGAAAGTTAGTTGGACTAACCGTGATGTGTTAAGTGTGTCCAGGCGTTCATGTCGCCCTAAGCCTGGCTTTTTTCACCCTTCATATTTTCATTTTCTCTTCATTGCTCTCATTTTTCATTTTGTTATTCTTCTCGTCCCGTCCTTAATCCTTAGTATAGTCATCGGAGGATCTTCTCTTGTACTATGTGTTGTGTTTCGTGCTGCATGTATTTGTTTGCTGATGAAGGCTAGTCGCCGCATGGTCCTGTATGTGTCGTAATTCTGTTATGTAAAGCTGCATTACTTTGTGTTA
Source organism: Cepaea nemoralis (assembly GCA_014155875.1). Taxonomy (NCBI): domain Eukaryota; kingdom Metazoa; phylum Mollusca; class Gastropoda; order Stylommatophora; family Helicidae; genus Cepaea; species Cepaea nemoralis. The sequence continues at coordinate 111,288 of JACEFZ010028311.1, forward strand.
TTTTATATTGTTTACATAAGCCTGTTGGGAACTTCTTGAGCATGTTCATTGAATGGTTCAGTACGCATGCGAGTGAATACTGCTGCGTGCTAAGCCAATTCACAGCATTGGTTACAGCCATTGTTTCTGCCTGTGAGAAACAGATGCTGGCACTGGGCAGGATATGGTATAACTAGATTTATTTTGTCTGGAACCCACAGGGAAACGAAGCATAGGAAGGCCGAATACACACACAGAAGAGAATTAATTACAGAACCCACAGAAAAACGAAGGATAGGAAGACCTAAAACACACAGGGAAGAGAATTAGAGAGCCCACAGAAAAATGAAGCATAGGAAGGCCTAAAACACACAGAGAAGAGAATAGATTAGAGAACCCACAGAAAAGCGAAGCATAGGAAGACCTAAATTCACAGAGAAGACAATTAATTAGAGAACCCACAGAAAAACGAAGCATAGGAAGACCTAAATTCACAGAGAAGAGAATTAATTAGAGAACCCACAGAAAAACGAAGCATAGGAAGACCTAAATTCACAGAGAAGAGAATTAATTAGAGAACCCACAGAAAAACGAAGCATAGGAAGACCTAAATTCACAGAGAAGAGAATAGATTAGAGAACCCACAGAAAAGCGAAGCATAGGAAGACCTAAATTCACAGAGAAGACAATTAATTAGAGGACCCACAGAAAAACGAAGCATAGGAAGACCTAAATTCACAGAGAAGAGAATTAATTAGAGAACCCACAGAAAAACGAAGCATAGGAAGACCTAACTTCACAGAGAAGAGAATTTATTAGAGAACCCACAGAAAAACGAAGCATAGGAAGACCTAAATTCACAGAGAAGAGAATTAATTAGAGAACCCACAGAAAAACGAAGCATAGGAAGACCTAAATTCACAGAGAAGAGAATTAATTAGAGAACCCACAGAAAAACGAAGCATAGGAAGACCTAAATTCACAGAGAAGAGAATTAATTAGAGAACCCACAGAAAAACGAAGCATAGGAAGACCTAAATTCACAGAGAAGAGAATTAATTAGAGAACCCACAGAAAAACGAAGCATAGGAAGACCTAAATTCACAGAGAAGAGAATTAATTAGAGAACCCACAGAAAAACGAAGCATAGGAAGACCTAAACTCACAGAGAAGAGAATCAGAGACAGACAATGGCAATATGTGAAGGACATGGACTGCATTGCTTCAGACAGTAAACGGTAGGAGGCTGGGGGAGATTTAGTTGAGGGTCTAAACCCCTTGGTTATAAATGGCGATTAAATAAAGCGAGAAGAATCGCACCTGTCCGTTGTTAACTAGAGTACACATGTCAACGCTGTGTTGTGTTCTGGCCATATCGAACTGCGTTTCGAATGTTTGCATACTCTCTATAACTTACTGTGTGTTTGGAGCAATTATCAATGGGCGCTTTTGTTTTGCATTTGTGCGTGCCTGCGTGTGCGTGTTTCTGTGGCTGGGTCACGTGACGTCGTGTTGTGTGAATAAATGCTTTATTGTGGGGGATGATTGGCATCCGTTACCTGCATAATTCGGCTTGTGTTGGGTTGGGTTGGGTTGGAGTGAGTTGTGTTGTGTTGTGTTGTGTTGCGCTGTGTTTTGTTGTGTTGAGTTGTGTTGGGTTAGGTTGGGGTGAGTTGTGTTGTGTTGGGTTTGTGTTGTGCTGTGTTTTATTGTGTTGAGATGTATTGAGTTGTGTTGTATTGTATTGTGTTGGGTGGTGTTGTGTTATGATGTGTTGTTTTGTTTTATGTTGTGCTGTGTTGTATTTGGGTTGTGTTTTGTTGTGCCATGTTGTGTTGTGTTGTGCTGTGTTGTTTTGTGTTGTGTATTGTTGTGTCGAGTTTGTTGTGCGGTGCTGTGTTGTGTTGTGCTGTGTTGGATTGTTTTATGGTGTGCTGTGTTGTTTTGGGTTGTGTTTTGATGTGCTGTGTTTGGTTGTGTTGTGCTGTGTTGGGTTGTTTCATGTTGTGTTGTGTTGTGTTGTGCAGTGTTGGGTTGTTTTATGTTGTGTTGTGTTGTTTTATGTTGTGTTGTTTTATGCTGTGATGTGTTGTATTGGGCTGTGTTTTGTTGTGTTGAGTTATGTTCTGTTGTGTTGTGCTTGCGTGTATATGCACATGTGTGTGTAGCTACACGAGGCTGACCTGCACGTGTTTGTCTGGGTGGATGTAACCTGCTGTGTTTTATGCCGTTATGGTAGCTACCCGGTTACCCGTCTTTGTCAAAGAGGTTACCGTGTATCTATACCTATTGCAGGGTGACCTCTGTGTGTGTGTGTGTTTTTTTTTTTTGTTTTTTTTTTTTTGTTTTTTTTTGTTTTTTTTGTGTTTTTTTCGGGGGGGGGGGGGGGGGGGGGGGGTGCTTTCGCTCTGTTTGAACTCAAGCGTAGTCTACACATGTAGTGCACTGGACTGATTTATGCGCGTAGATTAGCTTTTCTTATTACTAAAGTCCCACGTCATCAGGCATGTATATGTTCTAGTGTCGAGTGTATCAAGCGAAGTTTGTTGTGTTTGTGTTCTCATGTTGGGTGTAGCAAGCGAATGCTGTTGTAGTGTTTATGTTCTCATGTCGGGTGTAGCAAGCGAATGTTGTAGTGTGTATGTTCTCGAGTGGGACCCACCAATAGATTGATGATGTGTACGTTCTTGCGTCGGGTGTACCAAGTGACTGTCGTGTGTATGTTCTCGAGTGGGATGTGCCAAACGAATGTTGTAGTGTGTATATTCTCGTGTCGATCGTACCAAGAGGGTTAAGGGAAGAAGGACGAGGAGAAGACAAAGAAGAAGAAGAAGAAGTAGAAGAAGAAGAAGAAGAAGAAGAAGAAGAAGAAGAAGAAGAAGAAGAAGAAGAAGAAGAAGAAGAAGAAGAAGAAGAAGAAGAAGAAGAAGAAGAAGAAGAAGAAGAAGAAGAAGAAGAAGAAGAAGAAGAAGAAGAAGACGAAGAAGAAGAAGAAGAAGAAGAAGAAGAAGAAGAAGAAGAAGAAGAAGAAGAAGAAGAAGAAGAAGAAGAAGAAGAAGAAGAAGAAGAAGAAGAAGAAGAAGAAGAAGAAGAAGAAGAAGAAGAAGAAGAAGAAGGAGGAGGAGGAGGAGGAGGACGACGACGACGAGGACGAGGAGGAGGACGAGGAGGAGGAGGAGAACGAGGGGGACGAGGAGAACGAGGACGAGGACGAGGACGAGGACGAGGAGGAGGAGGACGAGGACGAGGAAGAGGAATAAAACAAAACAAAACAACGAATTCACGCGGCTCGTGTAAATATTTTATTTCTCACTTCATAAGAAGTACAACAACTGTCTTAGACTGGGGACTTCCAGTTTACGCGCTATACTTTCCTTGAAACAGAATTAGTTCCAGCTCCTTGTCATAGATGAAGTACAAGAATGGATGGTTGACGTAAAAGGTCTCATTCGGGGGCAGCTCGGCGGACGTAACTTCTATGATGACAGATGTGGCCGCTGCAGCTACCGTACCTGTCTCCGTGACGTCAATAACAGCTTTGTGGGCAACTTTGCTGATGTGGAGACCACCTGCGATGAAATGAGGTGCATTATGTTTGGGGTCACTGTGGCCGAATGGGTAAGAGCGGTGGCTATTAAACTTCCGTTTTACTGACGGTGGGATAGTGGGGTCATTCTCTGCACCGGTCAGTTGGACTTAAACGTTGACTACTTGTTCAAAAAGTCATGGCAACTTACTGAACGTATAATTTGGGGTAGGGGTGTATCGCAGCGCCCTGCTAGGGACATGCAATAAATATACATATATATATAAAACATTATAAATACATGGATATCAGAACGTGGAATCCCGCCCGCGGTTATCATTTCGGACGCCATGAACATGCTACAGACAATCACATCACTAAACCTAAGTTGATTTTCAAGGTAATTTTACGTTTAGTAGGTTGCCATTGCCGTCTCCGTGGCAAAGGCCTTACGGACGCGATTGGTAAGCCCGCTTACCCGCGTTCGAAACACACTTGCGACCGATTTTGCAGCAGACCGCGTTGCACTGGTTTCTAACGAGTTGGTATGTGAGCCGGTCGTTCAGAAAGCAATGGCAAACTACTGAACTTGCCAACACATTAAAAACAGCAGTAAAATTCTGATGTTGAGAGCGATGTCCTGTAAAAAAAAAAGGACATACAAAAATAAAAGTTTTCATTGCTTTCTGAAGCAGAAATCAACATTGATGTCCGACTGACCGGTGTAAGGGATTGAATGCCTTACCCCGCCATCAGCGCACAGGACGTTTAAAAACAAGCGCATTAAGTCCTGCATCAAAGAAAACATTTATACACAGACAGACAGACAGACAGACACGTACTTACCTACCTACCTACCTGCACACCCACACACACACACAGACACACACCCACACACACCCACACACACAGACACACACACATACACCTACCTACCTACCTACCCACACATACACCTACCCACCTATCTACCCACACACACACACACACACACACATCTTGCCTCCCCTTCCCTCCAACGTCCCCGTTATCTTGACGTATTCAAGGCTTTCCTCCTCTCATAACATGGCCACAGAATGACATCTATCTTCTGTTTTCTTCGAGTAACCAGTTCTGTCAGTTAACGTCTTTCTATGTGTATTAATTACTCGTTCCATCCGTCTACGAAGTCTTCGTCAACTTGAAAAAAAAAACATATTTATAGCTTTCACATAGTTTCTCAATTGTCTGCTAACTGTCCATAATTTGCATCTGTACGTCAGGATTGGTTCAATATAGTCCTAAAGAACCCTTTCTGTCATCACGATTGACAAAGATAAGAGTTATATTGTAGAGAATATTCTTCATCTTGAGAAAAGCTGATTTTTGCCTTGGCTATTCTACTTTTAACTTTCTTAATACATCTTTCATCTCCTCTTATAACAGTACCCAATATACTTAACTACGTTGACTTTGATGTTGCATTTGGGTAGACAATTTGTCTTTGTAATTACCATCACCAGATAGAGTTTTAAAAAGGCAAGATGGTCGACTTCATTGCACCAGGTTCCATCCATTTGGTTCGGTCTCTTCCCACAGAGTGGCCTGCCAAATGCCTCTCACAAAGCATGAACTCCGTAACTCCAGCGACGACCCCAGGAGTCTCCGAGAACATTGCACTCGTTAACCAAACGACGTAGGCCGGAATCAAGCCAACAACCTATGCGAGTGAGGTGGCGTAACCACTTCGCCACAGAGACTCCCATCATTAGACAGAGAGAACGTAATGCACAATCATGTTCGTTATGAGGACACCAAACAAGACAGAGAGAAAGAAACCCACATTCATTTTCGTTATAAGGATACCAAACTAGACAGAGAGAAAGAAATACACAGTCATGAAATCTTTTCTTCATCTTTATTTTCAAAGGGTTAAGTATTGGGCTCGCAGGGCCGTCTGACATTCTGCCCTTCTTCTCTATTTCCTCTCATACATTATTTCATTCAACATCACTTATGAAGCATGTTCGTTATAACGATACTAAACTAGACAGAGTCAAAGAAGTGCACAATCATGTTCGTTATAACGATACCAAACTAGACAGAGTGAAAGAAGGGCACAATCATGTTCGTTATCAGGATACCAAAATAGACAGAGAGAAAGAAGTACACAATCTGGTTCGTTATCAGGATACCAAACTAGACAGAGTGAAAGAAGGGCACAATCAAGTTCGTTATCAGGATACCAAAATAGACAGAGAGAAAGAAGTGCACAATCTGGTTCGTTATCAGGATACCAAAATAGACAGAGAGAAAGAAGTGCACAATCTGGTTCGTTATCAGGATACCAAAATAGACAGAGAGAAAGAAGTGCACAATATGGTTCGTTATAACGATACCAAACTAGACTGAGTGAAAGAAGGGCACAATCAAGTTCGTTATCAGGATACCAAAATAGACAGAGAGAAAGAAGTGCACAATCTGGTTCGTTATCAGGATACCAAAATAGACAGAGAGAAAGAAGTGCACAATATGGTTCGTTATAACGATACCAAACTAGACAGAGTGAAAGAAGGGCGCAATCATGTTCGTTATCAGGATACCAAAATAGACAGAGAGAAAGAAGTGCAAAATCTGGTTCGTTATCAGGATACCAAAATAGACAGAGAGAAAGAAGTGCACAATCTGGTTCGTTATAACGATACCAAACTAGACTGAGTGAAAGAAGTGCACACTCATGTTCGTTATGAGGACACCAAACTAGACAGAGAGAAAGAAGTACACAATCATGTTCGTTATAACGATACCAAACTAGACAGAGTGAAAGAAGTGCACAATCATGTTCGTTATAACAATACCAAACTAGACAGAGTGAAAGAAGGGCACAATCATGTTCGTTACAACGATACCAAACTAGACTGAGTGAAAGAAGTGCACACTCATGTTCGTTATGAGGACACCAAACTAGACAGAGTGAAAGAAGTGCACAATCATGTTCGTTATAACGATACCAAACTAGACAGAGTGAAAGAAGGGCACAATCATGTTCGTTATAACAATACCAAACTAGACAGAGTGAAAGAAGTGCACAATCATGTTCGTTACAACGATACCAAACTAGACAGAGTGAAAGAAGGGCACAATCATGTTCGTTATAACGATACCAAACTAGACAGAGTGAAAGAAGTGCACAATCATGTTCGTTATCAGGATACCAAACTAGACAGAGTGAAAGAAGTGCACAATCATGTTCATTACCAGGATACCAAACTAGACAGAGAGAAAGAAGTGCACAATCATGTTCGTTATAACGATACCAAACTAGACAGAGTGAAAGAAGTGAACAATCATGTTCGTTATAACGATACCAAACTAGACAGAGTGAAAGAAGTGCACAATCGTGTTCGTTATAACGATACCAAACTAAACAGAATGAAAGAAGTGAACAATCATGTTCGTTATGAGTACACCAAACTAGACAGAGAGAAAGAAGTGCACAATCATGTTCGTTATAACGATACCAAACTAGACAGAGTGAAAGAAGTGCACAATCATGTTCGTTATAACGATACCAAACTAGACAGAGTGAAAGAAGTGCACAATCATGTTCGTTATAACGATACCAAACTAGACAGAGTGAAAGAAGTGCACAATCATGTTCGTTATAACGATACCAAACTAGACAAAGTGAAAGAAGGGCACAATCATGTTCGTTATAACAATACCAAACTAGACAGAGTGAAAGAAGTGCACACTCATGTTCGTTACAACGATACCAAACTAGACAGAGTGAAAGAAGGGCACAATCATGTTCGTTATAACGATACCAAACTAGACAGAGTGAAAGAAGTGCACAATCATTTTCGTTATAACGATACCAAACTAGACAGAGTGAAAGAAGTGCACAATCATGTTCGTTATAACGATACCAAACTAGACAGAGTGAAAGAAGGGCACAATCATGTTCGTTATCAGGATATCAAAATAGACAGAGAAAAAGAAGTGCACAATCTGGTTCGTTATCAGGATACCAAACTAGACAGAGTGAAAGAAGGGCACAATCATGTACGTTATCAGGATACCAAAATAGACAAAGAGAAGGAAGTGCACAATCTGGTTCGTTATCAGGATACCAAACTAGACAGAGAGAAAGAAATGCACAATCATGTTCGTTATCAGGATACCAAACTAGACAGAGAGAAAGAAGTCCACAATCTGGTTCGTTATCAGGATACCAAACTAGACAAAGAGAAATGCACAATCATGTTCGTTATGAGGACACCAAACTAGACAGAGAGAAATAAATGCACAATCTGGTTCGCTATCAGGATACCAAACTAGACAGAGAGAAAGAAATGCACAATCATGTTCGTTATGAGGACACCAAACTAGATAGAGAGAAAGAAATGCACAATCATAATCGTTATGAGGACACCAAACTAGACAGAGAGAAAGAAGTGCACAATCTGGTTCGTTATCAGGATACCACACTAGACAGAGAGAAAGAAATGCACAATCTGGTTCGTTATCAGGATACCAAACTATACAGAGATAAAGAAATGCACAATCATGTTCGTTATGAGGACACCAAACTAGACAGAGAGAAAGAAATGCACAATCTGGTTCGTTTTCAGGATACCAAACTAGACAGAGTGAAAGAAGGGCACAATCATGTTCGTTATCAGGATACCACACTAGACAGAGTGAAAGAAGTGCACAATCATGTTCGTTATCAGAATACCAAACTAGACAGAGAGAAAGAAGTGCACAATCATGTTCGTTATAACGATACCAAACTAGACAGAGTGAAAGAAGTGCACAATCATGTTCGTTATAACGATACCAAACTAGACAGAGAGAAAGAAGTGCACAATCATGTTCGTTATAACGATACCAAACTAGACATAGTGAAAGAAGTGCACAATCATGTTCGTTATAACGATACCAAACTAGACAGAGTGAAAGAAGTGCACAATCATGTTCGTTATCAGGACACCAAACTAGACAGAGAGAAAGAAGTGCACAATCATGTTCGTTATGAGGATAGCAAACTAGACAGAGAGACAGAAGTAAACAATCATGTTCGTTATATGGACTACAAACTAGACAGTGAGACATAATTACACAATCAAGGTCGTTATGAGGACACCAAACTCACCTGTGCGGCTTATTCCTGTGAAGTTTGCCTGATCTCGGTCGAAAGCCTTGATGATGCCCAGTGCCTGGAGAGGTCCATTAAGTTCATACGTGGACTCGATTTTGAACTTAGGCAGACTGATTCTCACCCGGACTGGTGAGAGTCCTTCAAAAATGCCTTCAATTCTCCCAGGATTTGTTAGTGATGCCTCTAAAATTGAAACAACAATACTTCAATTTATCTATGTGCATATTGACTCATTGTGTACCAAGTAGAACAGAAGCTGCCGGCATATATATTTTTTTTTGCATATCCCTTACAGGACTTGCAGTCAACATCAGCTTTTTTCAGCTGCTGTTGATGTACTAGAAAAGATTACGCTCAGTAGTTTGCCATTGCTTTCTGAGCGACCGGCTCTCATACCCCGTAAGTTACCAACACGGCGAGAAAAGCTACCGATTCTCGAGCAGGTTATGTTACTCACGAGAATATACGGGATTACGGACAAAGACGTTAAACCCTAGGACAGGGAAACCGGCTTTGAACGATTCTCTAACATTTAGATCTAGATACTCGCAATTCGCTCACTAGCTGCTTTACACATCACATATATTTGTTGAGAAAACTAAATGAAGAAATGTGGTATTGACTATGAAAATTGGGAGAACATGCTTGCTGATCGCTCGGTCTGGCGCAGTCAAATTTCAACCGGTAAGACTGGTTGAGCGTATTTCTTTGAGACAGGCTCTTTATCTTGAGTTCCAGCCATCGTTCAATGTGCTCTCTTGCATTTTCATTTGGTCAGAGTATACTACTGAAATCTGGCTGCCCCAGTAACCACTTTCACCATGTATTTCATATTATAGCAGGTCCTTTACAGAACGTCGCTCTCATCCCGGCCAGCCGGAAAGTGTATCATGATCCCTGGACAGTTCTCCTACCCCATGCACTCTCCTGACCAGGCTGACCGCAATGTCCTGTGTCCAAATCATGCTGGTCGACCCCTACGGCCTGCTACAGGAACTATGTCGTCCATGACTTTTCTTTCCAACCACAAATACGTTCACTATGGCCAAAGTATTCCAGTTTCGTCCATGTGAAGCTGTTTATACGCCAGTTTTCTTTGATGTTCAGATCTCGTAACATCTCAGTATTTTCTTGTATTTGCCGTTCACGGGATTCTTAGAACCTGGCTGTAAAAAATTTAGTTCAGAAGCTCCTATTTTCTTAAGTAAAAATTGATTTACAAGTTAAGTAGGTCAACTTCATTACATGTGGTTTTATCCTGTATAACTCGGTCTCCTTCTGCACGACGGCCTGCCGAAAGCGTCGCACAGGGCACGAGCTATGCAGCTCCAGCGACGACCCCCAGGATTCTCTGAGAAAACTGCACTCGTCAACACAATAACATAGTAAGGAATCGAACCCACTACCTTCGGAGCGGGTGTCAGGTAGCGTTAGCATTTGGTCGCCGAGACTCCATGTTTTTTTTTTTTCTTTTTCTTTTTTTTTTCTTTCTGAAGTGATTGGGAAATGGCCCCTGACTCACATCCGTGTTACCACAGAAACGTTGCATATTCTACGAGTACATGATGTCATTTTAATTTATTTGCTGCGGTTGTGCCGTATGTTCTTAATAGATACAAGAAGACAAGAAGTAGCGCCAGCGGCAGGATATTACAATACAAAATGATAACAGTTAGATATGTGTGACTGTTGCCAAAAAGTGCTGCCAGCAATAATATATCTAGATATGGATCATGTGTAATGACAAAACAAAGTTTGATACCAATACATTTTCTGTTACGTTTTAATTTTCAATTAAATTTTCTAATTTCGTGTTTTTCTTTAGATCTTTTTTGTTTTGTTTTTTCTGATGAAGATTACTAAAATTGAAACTTATTTTAGTCTTATTTTAAATTTCTTATTACCACTGTTATTTTAACACTGTACGTTTTTCGCACGAGTCATACATACATAACTGCTTTTACATGTCATAGGTTCTTAACTGATCCAGTGCCATACAAAAAGTAAGTTTGGACCAAACATGGCACATAACCACATGAACAAGTATTATCATGTAACATTCCTTTTCTTCACCGTCGAAATCATTGAAGATACACGGGGAAAAAATAATAACACGACGGCCGTAGTTTGGCGATATGTCAACCTTCTGTCTGAATTTGAGGTCAAATGTAGCGATATATTATCCTTCGACACTGAATCACTTAATACGATTACCCTCTGCAGCTCTATGGGTAGTCTACGTCCCTCTTTTTTTGTTGGTGATGATAGTACCAAGAGATGATTCAAGAGATCACGATTCAAGAGGTCATGATTCAGAGGTCATGATTCAACACGCTATTCAACACGTTATGATACAACACGTCATGATTCCACACGTCATGATTCAATATGTTATAATTCATGAGGTCATTGATTCAACACGTCATGGTTCAAGGCGTCATGATTCAACGCGTCATGATTCAACACGTCATGATTCAACGCGTCATGATTCAACACGTCATGATTCAACACGTCATGATTCAACACGTCATGATTCATCACGTCATGATTCAACACGTAACGATTCAACATGTCATGATTCAACACGTCATGATTCAACACGTCATGATTCAACACTTCACGATTCGACACGTCATGATTCAACACGTCATGATTCAACGCGTCATGATTCAACACTTCACGATTCGACACGTCATGATTCAACGCGTCATGATTCAACACGTCATGATTCAACACGTCATGATTCAACACGTCATGATTCAACACGTCATGATTCAACGCGTCATGATTCAACACGTCATGATTCAACACGTCATGATTCAACACGTCATGATTCAACACGCCAGTATTCAAGGCGTCATGATTCAACACGTCATGATTCAACAGTTCATGGCTTAACACTTCACGATTCGACATGTCATGATTCAACGCGTCATGATTCAACACGCCATGAATCAAGGCGTCATGATTCAACACGGCACATGAGCGTTGGCTGGGATTAGACCTACGTCGGATATGCTACTTTCGCGGGCTTTAGATTTGTCATTGCCAACTAACATCAACACACCGTCCACACGGGAAGTGATCTACTCCACTGATATTGTAATATCAAGATACACACATTGTTGGGGAGCCTTTGTGTTCATTGAAATAGTATGACAACTGTTGATTGACAAGCATATAAGAAGTGGAGAGAAGAGATTAGAGAACATATTAGGCGGGTCGAAATACACTTGTTCCTACACTCAGACGCTGTTTAGTTGTGTCAGGTTCGAATCTCGGTAGGGCACTATAGCTTTTTATGTGTCTAGAATCCCATCATCATCTCATCTTGTTCCTCTTGTACCTTGCGGTGTCGATGAGAAGCATACACAGCAGGAGAGTGCCCGTTTATGTACTTGATTTGTCGAGATTCCCATTCCATCTTTTTCATGGTCGACCTCTTCTTTTGGTTCCGTTTGGTCTGTACATCATTACTTGTTATGGTATATGTCTAGTATCATCCCTCTAATACCTAGAAATATCTTTGTCTGGAATCTACATGGCAAAAGAGAAATAGGAAGACCTAAAAGCACACGGAGAATAACAGTACAGTCTGGGATGGCCAATATGTATAGGACATGGACGGAGCTACACTAAACAGCTTGGAGTAAGTTGGTTGTGACATCAAACATTACAAAACCCGGGAAGGTAACCCGGTCAACAAATGCCTTAAAAAGTCCGATGTGTCGGCCGAAAGGTGCAAATATCGCAGCTCCGTTGTAAACAGGCACAACGTAATTACGTCTAAAATAATATTCTGTACGAGAGCAGTACATACACCAGAAAGTGGATTGCGTTGCACTGTTTCCTCGAGCGTATGACTCAGTACATCCGACTTCGACAAGCATTTTCTGTGGTTTGCTTTCCCTAACCTTTGACCGTCCTCAGTCCACCTACAAGGCAGCAGGTGTGTGTCCCTCTTCCACTGATTCCTTTTCTTTGACCTGTCCGACATGGAAGACCCTACCAGTAGCTGTGCTACCGTCGGCCAAGCTCTTGGGGTCATGGAACACTCAAACTCCTCCATCACTTCAAAGTTGAGACACGACAGAGGAACACACGAGTGAGTTTATTGATTGCCTAAATCCACAAATGGAAGATATAGAACGAAAGAATAAACACGCTCTACAATCCCTACTTCTATGAGTATGCGTGCCAATCAGTTCTTATTATTTATCTCTCATAATATCAAGTTACCTTGCTCAGACAAACCATTGGTGTTTTTCGGCAGCAGAATAAACAGAGAAAACCGTCCACCGTTGAAGGCCAGTTCACCGACGTCAGCGCCATTGTAGTCCCTCTTCAGGTTGATGACCCTCGTATCAAACATTGTATCCACCTGCAATAGATGAACAAACAGGTGAACAAAATAAATGAAGCAGCCCGTAAAGAAATTTACAAGTTTGTTGCACGAAACAAATTGTCTGGCATGTTTCCCTGCATCTTGCCAGGTGCATACTGCAAAGATATATTTCATTTGAAGTGAATAAATTAAAAATACTTTGGCCGAAATATTTAAAGCACAAAGTCTTTAGGTTCACACAAACCTGGCTGGAACGGCCTAAATGCTAAGGTCTCACTACATGTCAGCAATCTTTTATTGTTCGTGGAGTATAGGAAACGGAAAGCTATTTTTCTTGGTTATCTTTATGGTCATAGTTTATGAGGTGTTGAGAATTCGCCGAAGTCGGCGTTTTATAGCCGTAGTCTACAGAATGGACCTGGGGAGACGCACCGAAATATGCCTGGCAATAAATTCAGCAACATATTGTTTGTGGATTGTGTGTTTATACTCACTAAGAAAATAGACTGTTTTGAACATTACAGGTTTTGATTGTCGATCATAGAAGTAGACAAACGAAGTAGAGATTAAAGGACACCCTAGATAACGTACAAGTTGAAAGCTCTAGTACCATAACCAGGATTCGAACCTGTCACCTCCAAATGACGACAGAAAGTCACTGAAGGAACAAGTTTACTTTGACGCATGACCAACTAGACACCCATAAAAACAGGTATCATCATCAGCCAGGTATATTTATTATACACATGAACCCACAGCTATGGAACATGGACAGAATTCGTGTCTAACTATTGAGCACCAGCCGTCTGAGAATTTTATACTAACACATCATCATCATCATCATCATCATCATCCTCATCATCATCATCATCATCATCATCACCATCAAGTGTCTTGCCGGCTGGCGTGGACGATCAAGCATGGATCAATTTGTGTGTTGACTCCCTTCCGTGCCATGACACAAGAATGTCAATAATTTTCTCAAGTTGAATTCCCCTATCTCTCTTTTCTCAAATATTTCCGGTTGTCACAATTGGTTCCAGTTGTTGTCTTCTCATAACGTGGCCCCCCAAAAAAATGACGAGTGCCTCATTCTGATGTTTGTGATAAGTTGTCTTTGCGACTTAGCCTTCCTCAAAATGTCCAGGTTGCTCATTTTGGCTGCCCGTGGAATTTTCAGCATTCTTCTATAATACTACATCTCCGAAGAATTCTAGGGATTTCCTCGATTATTTACTAATTGGTTCGGTAGCGAAGTATTTACGAACGCAATTCATAATCCCGCATACCTCGTTCGATACACAGCTGCGGGCGTTTTGAAAAAAATACCGTTTTGCGTTGGTTTCCATGCAATGGTGGAGTGTACTGTGTGGTCGTTCAGAAAGCAATGACAAACTACTGAAAGTAACAGCCAAAATATGCAGTGGTTGACTGAGAAGACCTGTAAAAGATATGCAACGAACTTTTTAAAACTAATTGTCCAGGATTCGCAGCCGTATGTTCGAAATTATTATGTGTAATATGCGTGAACTCTTTTTCTAACTTCCAATGACCAGGAATATTAACACAGGACAGGTCAAATAGCAACCACATCAGAACACCGTAACGGTCCGTCTAGTACAATTTAAAGAAAAGATGCTTAGCACATACAGCTTGTGTACAGTTTCTTTCTTATGTGTATGACATGACTGACCTGGCTATGAGTACTCCTAAATTCATGACAGTCAACACATATGGGCCAGACAGTCAACACATACAGACAAGACAGTCAACACTATGAGCCAGACATTCAACAGATAAGAGCCAGACCTTCGACACATATGGGCCAAACAGTCAACACATATGGATCAGGCAGTTGACGCGTGACACCAAACTTAAACAGTCCTGGCCCTGTCGTGACTTTTCAACGTGACAAACTTAGGTGACTATTTCATTAGTCATGGCGATCACCGACTGTGCACGTTGTGTCAATCACACATAATATTAACAAGCTATAAGCGATACCTGAAAACACTGCTGCAGCACGAATAATAAGTCGTCAATGAGAGATAAATGGGAATATATCACATTCAGCTTCCACACAGCCCCAATACAGCAAACACACTACCCTTGGTGGGCACACACTGTTCTGCCCAGATATTCACTGAGAAGAACGAATACAATGACTACTACAGTAATTCATAACACATAACAATTTCACATGTCACTCTTGTCATACTACATAGCACACGACCTCTCATCTCATCTCATCTCATCATGTTCCTCTTGTACCTTGCGGTGTCGGGATGAAGTATAAACATCGTGAGAGTGCCCGATTATGAGCTTCATATATCGATATTCCCATGGACTCTGTTATTCCCTCCGTCCAACGTTTGCGTGGTCGGCCTGTTTCTCTGTTTCCATCTGGTCTGTACAGCATTGCTTGTTGTGATATGCTGTTGACTGGTAACCTACTTGCATGGTCAAACCATTTGACTTGCTGCTTTCTAATGCTTGCTTGCTTGCTTGCTTGTGTTCGTTGGCTTGAGCTCCAACGCGAAGTCCTGTATGTCGGATGAAGGCATCCTGTTGTCCAACATCAGTGTGATGTCATACAGGACCTGAGGTTTGCGTGAGTATCCGTTGTTCCATGTCTGGCTTATTGGTGTGCAGACTGGTGGTTCCAGGCCGTACAGGCAGACACTCTCCGACTTCGGAGGAATCGGCGATCCTACTGACTTTAGCCAGGACCCCGAAGGGACCTGTTGCCCAGGACGCTCGACGAAGACGCGTCAATAGGTCTTGGCCAGTATATAACCCGGCCCTGGTACTTTGGAAACACCTCTGCGTCCCGCTGCTTTCTAATAAAATCTTGTGCTGCTATAATCACCACTTTAGTCCTGATTTCTTCATTTCTGATCTTATCTCTTCTTGATGCGTTGAGTATTCTTCTCAGGAATCTCATTTCTGTTGTTGTGATTTTTCTTTTCTCTTTTTCTGTCATTGTCCAGGTTTGGCATTGGTAACATCGAGTTGGTAGGAAGATTGTGTTGTAAAGTGCTTTCTTGGTAGTTATTGACACATGTTTGTTCTTTAGTATTGGTGCCATTTGTCCAATGATTTGGTTTGCCTTATAGCATCTATTTTCGATCTCGTCTTCTGATCTGTCATTTGATGATATTATACTTCCTAGGTACTTGAAACTTTTTACTTGTTTCAAGGGATGTTCGTTTAGGTGAATTGTTGTTGTTTTTTCTTCTTTAGTTATAGTCATTACCTCTGTTTCGCTTGTGCTAATTTTCATGTTATGTTCCCTACACATTTCGTTTAGACTCTTCATGTGATCTTGTAATTCAGCTTCTGATTTTTGCTATCTTAGCACATGATCATTCTCCCTAAATCTAAGACACGAGTGTCCAGAATAACTGTCCTCAAGTTCTATCAATAAATCACAAACACTTTTTTATGTTTCACCAGATGCGCATTAATATCCCCTGCTAACCTTCTGGCTCAAAACATTTTAATGACTCGGAATCTGAAATGAGTAGATCAAATACAACACCACAATGGTTTTGAAAAGACCACTGAAGAAAGATAATTGAAGCAAGAGTGGAATGGTATGAAGATGGTGACAGGACAGTGTAAACATCTTATTTCGTATGGAAAGAACGTGCTGTGAGTTTGTATATCAGTCTATATAGTGATTGTATTTGTTCTTCGCTCTTAGAGTCAAGACCAAATAACCGGCCTCTTGTGTAGATAATTAAAAATCTTTAATATAGTAATGTCCACAAATTAACACTCCCTTATCATATTTAAAAATAAAATAACACATCATCTAGACGGTGACAAAGGGTACCTGAACTGTTCCTTGCGGTGTGTGAAAATCCGCATTTCGGGTCCTTGCTTCGAGAAATGGTTTCTTCCAGGTTCCGTTAAAGAACAGTGTGTTGATCAGAACCAATGTGGTCGAGGCGTCAATGGTGGCTGGAATTTGTTACCATAAAATTGTCAATTAAAATATAATATATACGCCACTAGAAAAGCAGGGCCAACCTCTGTGGCGAAGTGCTGGCGGACGCGATTCGTAATCACGCTTACCCGCGTTCGAAACACAGCTGCGCGCGATTTAAAAGAAGACTGTTGTGTTTTAACGAATTGGTATGAGAGCCGATCGTTCAGAAAGCAATGGCAAACTACTGAACAACGTAAACTTGCCAAGACATCAACAACAAGTACAATACTGTTGTTGACAGCGAAGTCCTGTAAAATGAATATGCCAAAAAAAAACCAAAAAAAACAAAGGCATGACAGGAGTGTGTAAAGGGTAGTCCTTCATGGCCAGAGGCAGCCACCATTGTTGGTAGCATGTACTCTATTTGGTTCCCCTCGGGTGTATTTTTAATTACTGTGCAGTTTTTGAAAATATTGCCGTTTCAACATGTGTATTCACCCTCTGTGGAGTTCATGCAACAGAATAGGTAAACACAAAACTTGGAACGGTAATATTTTCAAAAACTGCACAGTCATTAAAAATACACCCTATAGTGGCCGGCGACACTATTCTGATAAAGTAACATGGAAGTATCCCTTTAACCGTGCACACAGCTGCTGGCTGGTAAGACGAAAGATGGATCTGGGTAACAAGTTCCTTGAAGGTATCAGCTGATCCAGCCAAGCTGTTAGACGCACCGTGGAATAAAGGGGGTAAGGGCTAGAACTGTTGGAAAGAAAATTACACATGAATATCAATTGGGGAATCCTTTGAGGCCACTAAGGTAGTTCATAAATAAACACATATGAATTATTTGGCGCTCACTGAAGTAAAAGAAAAATGTAGAGGCCAGACCGTCAATATATTGTGTTCGTGTATTCTGGATCCACTCTGTTTATGATATTCCTCCATGCCAGACATTTCACGATGTTGCCATTTAGAGGTGACAGATTCGAGTCCTGGTTGGTAACTATAGCTTTCAGTTATTATGTTGGAAAGAAAAATCGCACTGCTGGACGTATTCTTGGGGACACGCTAAAACGTAGTGGCTACATAATCGCCTGCCATAGCGGAGGGCAGGAGTTCGATTGGCATTGGAGATAATTTGAATTATTATTGACATGGGATCAGGACTAAAGAGGGGTTAAAATCAGCGCTAGCAGTTCATTAGAAAACCAGTGAAATGGTTCGGTTCGGTCATATAACTAGGCTACCAGCTGACAGTATACCACAACAAGTAATGATGTACAGACCAAATGGAACCAAAGAGAAGATCGACCATGTAAACGATGGACAGAGGGAATAACAGAATCCATGAGAATCTCCTTATATGAAGCCCACAAACGGGCACTCTCCAGCTGTTTATGCCGCAGGGTACAAGAGTAACAAGATTTATATAAGTGAATAAATATAAGTAACTATCTGACCCGGCCCGGCTTCGCCCAGTCCCTGGAGGGGATCTATCTATCTATCAGTCTGTCTGTCCGTCTGCTTGTTTGTCTGTCTGTCTGTCTGTCTTGCTGACCCGGCCCGGCTTCGCCCAGCCCCTGATGGGGAGCATCTAATTTAATTCATATACGTAGTCATATAAGCTCCCGTTCCCGACTATCTCTCTGTTTGTCTATCTATCTGACCCGGCGTGGCTTCGCCCAGCTCCTGGCGCACATTAACTTAAAAGAATGTCCTTCCACACATCATCCATTATTTTTAATGAAAACTGTTTTTAATCACCTACATGACTGTAGATAACTTCTTTAAGCATAAAAAGATGAGTTACAATGTTATGCATTATCATTATTTTTATGAAAAATTTGAAAATGCCTTAAAGATTATGTCATTATTTATTATAACTCATATGCCTGTAAATAACTATAGACAAAGAGTTTATAAATCTTTGAAAACGATGCAACAATATGACTATAAAGTATATAGAAATAATATTAAAAGTTATACCCCTTGAAATAACTTTTCTAGAGTTAAGTCCCCTTGCTATATAGAAATTATAATGAAAATGAAATATTAAATTTTAGTAAGTAAGTAGCCGATTTTACACTAAAAAACTATGACAGAAAGTTGCATAGGAATGAAAAGAAAACGTGTAGAAAATTTCATCTCAATCGGATGGACCGTTCGCGAACGCATAAAGAACGGACGGGCATACATCGTATTTTATATACATAGATTTGACTGGAACCTGGCCGTCCTAATAGACGATAGTCTGTAAAATGGAGTTATACCTCTCCGTAGCACAAGAAGCTGTCGGATCAGCAAAGCAGTGCTCTCACTGTCCGCTTGTTGGAGCTTTGATCTTAGACCAGTTGCCGACCAAGACTTCTGGCCTGGTCTACCTTGACATTGAGTCAAGTTGCATTTCCTTGCACTAGGGTAAGGCTTAGCCTCCCAATTGCTCTCCCCTGCCCGAAGCCGTTGGCACAATGCGAGATCTCAGGCCGCCCAAAATTCGGTGCAAACAGAAAGTACAGTCTACTGTCATGTGGTATACTGTATATAAGTAATATATTAGTTATAGTGGCTATATATTTATATAAGCAAACAAACAGGTTCTACTCTACCTGGAGCTAGAAGGTCTGTGATCAAACCCTTGGTCTTGTCTTCAACATAATCATTGATTTTCTTCTCAGGGCCTCCCGGCGCCGTCAGGTCAAAGTTAGAGACCTCCGCTTGGTAGTACTCTGTGACATTTCCGATGAACGTGCCCTCAATTGTTGACTTTGGGTTCACAAAGATGGCGTTCGCTGACAGAATCTCTACGCTACTAGCGTTGTTTAACTGCGGATGGAAGAGTGTAGATTTCATGCACTACGGTCATTTTTATATTACCCCTAACCCGTTCAACCTCATAAGAGAAGTTATAATTAGGGCCTTTCCAGCCTCAGATCAGCCACATAATCGGAAATTAATTTGAAAGGGATTTTAGACCATAGGAGGTAATGAGTGATGTACTCCACTGTCTTATGTACTTGCTGGTGCCCTTAAATTTATCCTTGCTAAAGTCCAAGTGGACGAAAGGGGAATTTTATCACGTGACCACCGGCCCGCAGCAAAGCGTCTAGCCACTAATCTACCGGTGCTCCCAACATTATAGGTCCCATTCTCATCTCATCTCATCTCATCTTGTTCCTCTAGCACCCCGCTGTGTCGAGGTGAGGCGCAAACAGAGTGAGTGTGGCTTTTTATGGGCTTCATATATCGAGATTTCCCATCATCATCATCATCATCATCATCATCATCATCATCATCATCATCATCAAGTGCCCTGCCAGCATGGCTCTCCACAGATTCCAGTTCTTGGTATTTTGGATCAACTCAGCTGATGATATTCCACCATGGCACCATCTCAGTCCATCCAGCATAATTTCTCTTGGTCTGTCTCTGCCTCTTTTCTCATTGATCTTTCCAGTTGTCACGATGTTCTCCAATGCCTCTCCTCTCATCACTAATGAATAATAACCTAATTGTATAGGACTTGCATGAAAGCCACACAGAGACACGAGCTGTGGAGCCGTGGTTTGTGAGGTTGCCATGTCTGTCTCAGGTTCAGACACGAGCTGTGGAGCCGTGGTTTGTGAGGTTGCCATGTCTGTCTCAGGTTCAGACACGAGCTGTGGAGCCGTGGTTTGTGAGGTTGCCATGTCTGTCTCAGGTTCACACATGAGCTGTAGAGCCGTGGTTTGTGAGGTTGCCATGTCTGCCTCAGGTTCAGACACGAGCTGTGGAGCCGTGGATTGTGATGTTGTGATGTTTGCCTCAGGTTCATACACGAGCTGTGGAGTCGTGGTTTGTGAGGTTGCCATGTCTGCCTCAGGTTCAGACACGAGCTGTGGAGCCGTGGATTGTGATGTGGTGATGTCTGCCTCAGGTTCATACACGAGCTGTGGAGTCGTTGTTTGTGAGGTTGCCATGTCTGCCTCAGGTTCAGACACGAGCTGTGGAGCCGTGGTTTGTGAGGTTGCCATGTCTGTCTCAGGTTCACATATGAGCTGTGGAGCCGTGGTTTGTGAGGTTGCCATGTCTGCCTCAGGTTCAGAAGGTACCGTGTTCGTTCCCAGCATAGAGCTGGGAATTCGCCCAAGAAACATTGACATCTAACGACACCACTCGACCCCGTGATCTCTTGAGTAGTGAGGTCGGGTACCTAGGCTTCTCGGACAAGGCTGACAAACAGGAGGTGCAAGTTTTGCGCGCTACCAATCCCGATGCAGTTGGAAATCCAAGAGAGTAGGCGGTAAGGCCACTGCCCTGTCAAAATTGTTAGATAAGATAACCTACCCAAGGGCAGATAGAGCCCGTTACCTTTGATGGAATCTGTCTAAAGGAACCAGACCTTACACAAATGCATGCCGAAGTCACCCATGCTGACCTTTGAGGTGCGTAACTAGGAGTGACGCACTTGCCTCGAAAGAAGAACGCAGAAGAATAAATTAAGATTTGATACAGTTTACACGCACCAAGTCAGACAACAAGCTCCACAGTTATACCTTAGAATTAACTGATGCGGTGTCGAAGGATATAATATCGCCTCATGTGATCTCACATTTGGACAGAAAGGGGAATATCCCCATTCTCAGGTCATTGTGTTATTTGTTTCGTTTCGCGGTAACTTGCACAAGTGTAATGCTCAGTGAATGAAAATTTGCATTATAATACTTATTCATTAATAAAGAGCAAGATAAATAGTTCCACTGTATGACTAGACTACCTACTAACAGTTTACTACAACAATAAATGATGTATAGATCAAATAGAACCAGAACAAGAGTTCGACCGTATAACTAGACTACCAGCTAACAGTTTACTACAACAGTAAATGATGTATAGATCAAATAGAACCAGAACAAGAGTTCGACCGTATAACTTGACTACCAACTAACAGTTTACTACAACAGTAAATTATGTATAGATCAAATAGAACCAGAACAAGAGTTCGACCGTATAACTAGACTACCAGCTAACAGTTTACTACAACAGTAAATGATGTATAGATCAAATAGAACCAGAACAAGAGTTCGACCGTATAACTAGACTACCAGCTAACAGTTTACTACAACAGTAAATGATGTATAGATCAAATAGAACCAGAACAAGAGTTCGACCGTATAACTAGACTACCAGCTAACAGTTTACTACAACAGTAAATGATGTATAGATCAAATAGAACCAGAACAAGAGGCCGACCATGTAAACGATGGACAGAGGGAATAATAGGGTCCACGGGAATCTCGATGTATGAAGCCCATAAAAGGGCACTCTCCCGCTGTTTATGCTTCACCTCGACATTGCACGGTACAAGAGGAGACCACTGTAACACACATTGTCTTCATTGCAGACTCAAGGAGTATGTTTAGTAGGGTGGAGAAAGGAATGTTTCATATGGAATGGCTCACCTCGCTTCAGAGGTCACAGATTGTGAGAATTGTATGGATTTTTTTGCCCTGGCCATCCGGGAGTGCGGGGGGGGGGGGGGGGGGGGGGGGAAAGAATCAACAGGCTGATAGGCTGGCGGGGAATGCACCTTTTTATGGTAGGTTACCTATGGACAATGGGAAGGTGGTCATGCGCCTGTGAGACCCGGTGAAGATGGTGGGGAAATAAATTTAGAACCCATATGTGGAAAGGATGAGATTCCTGGGGATTGGCAGGGGTTCTGGTAGAATCTCACAACTGAGAGTGAAGACCAGTAGAAATGTCAATGAGATAGCGGTGGTAACGATTAGTAGTGTGACTCTTCGCTGGCTGTTGAGCGAGGGGACGGAGCGCGTATGGGATTGCCCTGAGTGCAGTGATGTCAGTTCTTAGCTCAACTCAACTCAACTCAGGTGCAAGATGAATAGGTTGGAAATCCAAGAGAGTAGGCGGTAAGGCCACTGCCCTGTCAAAATTGTTAGATAAGATAACCTACCCACGGGCAGATGGAGCCCGTTACCTTGGATGGAATCTGTCTAAAGGAAACAGACCTTACACAAATGCATGCCACGCTGACCTTTGAAGTGCGTAACTAGATGTGACCTCGAAAGAAGAACGCAGAAGAATAAATTAAGATGTGATACAGTTTACACGCACCAAGTTAGACAACAAGCTCCACAGCTATACCTTAGTATTAACTGATGCGGTGTCGAAGGATATAATATCGCCTCATGTGATCTCACATGTGGACAGAAAGGGGAATATCCCCATTCTCAGGTCATTGTGTTATTTGTTTCGTTTCGCGGTAACTTGCACAAGTTTAATGCTCAGTGAATGAAAATTTGCATTATAATACTTATTCATTAATAAACAGCAAGATAAATAGTTCGACCATATACCTAGACTACCAGCTAACAGTTTACTACAACAGTAAATGATGTATAGATCAATGGAATCAGCACAAGAGGCCGACCATGTAAACGATGGACAGAGGGAATAATAGGGTCCACGGAAATCTCGATGTATGAAGCCCATAAAAGGGCACTCTCCCCCGCTGTTTATGCTTCACCTCGACACTGCACGGTACAAGAGGAGACCACTGTAACACACATTGTCTTCATTGCAGACTCAAGGAGTATGTTTAGTAGGGTGGAGAAAGGAATGTTTCATATGGAATGGCTCACCTCGCTTCAGAGGTCACAGATTGTGAGAATTGTACGGATTTTTTTGTCCTGGCTATCCAGGGGGGGGGGGGGGGGGGGGGGGGGGGGAGAGAGAGAGAAGAGAGAAAGAGAGAGAGAGAGAGAGAGATGACGAGAGAGAGAGAGAGAGAGAGAGGGAGAGAGAGAGAGAGAGAGAGAGAGAGAGAGAGAATGAACAGGCTGATAGGTTGGCGGAGAATGCACCTTTTCATGGTAGGTTACCTTTGGACAATGGGAAGGTGGTCATGCGCCTGTGGGACCAGGTAGAGATGGTGGGGAAACAGATTTAGAACCCGTATGTGGAAAGGATGAGATTCCTGGGGGTTGGCAGGGGTTCTGGTAGAATCTCACAACTGAGAGGGAAGACCAGGAGAAATGGCAATCAGATAGCGGTGGGAACGATTAGTAGTGTGACTCTTCGCTGGCTGTTGGACGAGGGGGCGGAGCGTGTATGGGAATTCCCTGAGTGCAGTGATGTCAGTTTTTAGCTCAACTCAACTCAACTTAGGTACAAGATGAATGTTTGTTCTTTATACATCTGTCCTACTACTGGGCGCGTCCACCGGGTGGCAGATGGTAGATTGGTCTCTAGATAAATGTTTGTTCTTTATACATCTGTCCTACTACTGGGCGCGTCCACCGGGTGGCAGATGGTAGATTGGTCTCTAGATATTTGTTCGCTTCTGTTTGCGTCCGCTTGCTTTGATCTCAAGCATAGTCCATAGAAATGTTACTACCACTAATAGTTGCCACTATTGGAGAGTGTTGTAGCATGATGAAACAGAACTCCCCATTCCCAGCCCTACACATTCATAAGAATACTTCCGATTTAAGTGGCGTTTCCTAATATAAGGACGATTCTTGGAACTAGTATGTTCTAGAACGAGTTGGGGGAGGGCAGCGGTATATGCGCTTGTCTTTTGATTGGTTAATAATTAATGAGCCCACGCTATTCCTGGGCCATATTTTAAAATCTCATTAGTTGAGCGGGATTCCACCGAGAGCGGTCGCTAGTGTGATGTGATGACCCAACAATGCCCTTAAAGATTCGATAATATATTGTTCTCTGGACAACAGGTACCGCTTTAAAACATACTTTGATGTTGTAGTGTGCCTAGTGAACGAAACAGAAGAATATAAGAGTATTTTATGAATAAAATGTGAAAGTGGAAAACCTAACTTCTGTGCGCCAGTATTCTGGATACTGCTTCTTCAACCTTGACATGTCTTTCACGCTGTATACTCCAAATGCATATCAATCCCTTGATGTGACTGGTTGCGTATGCTTGATGAATGTATGGTACACTCATGCAGATTCGCAAACCCAAACCCCTTGTGCATTCTTCATGCCTAGGATGACTTATTCTTGAATCAACTGTACCTTTGCTCTCGCGAGTTAACATATTGCAGTCTGAATGAGAATGAGTGATGAAACATGTACACGTTCCTTTGTAAAACGCTGAGAAAGGTGTGTGAACCTGTGTCTTAGTTGGCTAAATATATTGTATGGCTCATGCAAATTTACCAGGACTAAACATGTTTTCCACATATGTGCTTGGTGCATATGTGAACAATTGTGTATGCAATTGAGCTTCTGAAAGAGCACATGATGATGATGATGATGTACCTGTGGGACAGGTCTGGTGAGAAAGGGGTGAGGTCTGGCATTGCTGTGTAAGTGTATATGGAATAGGACATTCATGCACCAACATCACAGCCATAGGAATGGATGTCTGGTCTGCTAATTGGGTAAATGCCATTAGTTAATGCATATTGCATATTGCAGTTGTAAATGCCTATTTTCCATTTCCCTTCACAATGCCTGTCCATGTTGCTATGTCACAATGATTGCTGTATTGTGTCTAGGTCCTCCTTGTGCCCAGGTCTACTGTGGTTCAAACATGGTGGAACTTAGACCACATAAATGCTTGTAATTGTGTTAAGCTAACCCTGTCTCCACATATAGGCTTGTGATTACCACAGTACATCACAGTGAAATACACTGCATCATAAAACCAGGAGAGGTGTCTTTGGTCAACATCCTCCCTGAACATCCCCATCCCCAATCTGTATCTGTTGGTGTATAATAACATTATCTTTTAACATATGTAAAGAGATGTTGAGCCATTTTGTATATCAACAGAGAACAGTATGGTGGAGAGGCCTCCATATATCATCTGGGACCTCTAACCAGAAGTCCTAGATCCAGATGTGACTCCCTATCAAAATGTGGGAATATCAAGAAGAGTTTTCTCTCAGCTCAACAGCTGAATGCATAAATGGGAGCATGACACAATCTGAAGCACTACAAATGTGGTGAACTGGACAGTGATCTTTGAGTCAATCAAATGTCATCTGAGAACTAAACAACAAGTCTATGGTGGTGAACCTCATTCGGGACGTCTGGTGAAATGACTGGGACAATGGATTGTTTAGCTAGGGACTTATCTTAGTTAATCTCCAGCCTGGTGCTCACACAGTGTTTCAGAATGAAGACTTGAGATAGACTGAGAAGAAGAATGCTGGGACATATTTGTATCTTAGATCTTCCTCTACAGGAAAAGTAGAACAAAGTCCTAAGTCTCAACTTCATGAAACAGTCAACTCACCAGTGAAAGACA
>JACEFZ010028311.1:142500-185553 GCA_014155875.1 Cepaea nemoralis
GCATACCGTGTTCGAGATCAGTTGCTGACGATTTGAAAGCACACCGCCTAGTATTGATTATTAACAATTATATGAGCGTCGGTCGCTCAGAAAGCCATGGCAAACTACTGAAAAGAAAATCACGAACACCCAACAAATGCTGGAGTTGACTGCGACACCCTCTAAAAACCATGCAATTCACTAACTATATAGGGACGCAGAGGTGTTTCTAAGGCACCAGGGCCAGGTTCTACATTGGCCAAGACCTACTAACACGCCCTAGTCGTGTGTCCTGGGCAACAGATCCCTTCGGGGTCCTGGCTAAAGTCAGTAGGATCACTGATTCTTCCGAAGCCGGAGAGTATCTGCCTGCACGGCGAGGAACCACCAATCTGCGCACCAATAAGCCAGACATGGGACAACGGATACTCACGCAAACCTCAGGTCCGGTATGACATCACACTGATGTTGGACAACAGGATGCCTTCATCCGACATATAGGATTTCGCGCTGGAGTTCACAGCCAGCGAACACAAGCAAGCAAGCAAGCAAGCAACTAACTATATACAGATATTGCTCAGCAAATACTTTCACATCATGTCTGTCTACCGATCCTACTAGTTCTGTGTTGGTTAATCAAATGTCTTGTGCTTTTGACAAAATAATAATGCCAGGCAATTCCCCGCTTCACTGCCATCTCCCTCAATCTGGACAAGGAAGCGGATTTCCAGGTTTCTGTAAGGTTCTGCACGGTTGGATCGTGCCTTTCACGAGTGCTACGGTATATAGATGAAAGTTAGTTGGACTAACCGTGATATGTTCAGTGTGTCCAGGCACTCTTACCGCCCTAAGCCTGGCTTTTTTTTTCTTCATATTTTCATTTTTTTTTCATTGCTCTCATTTTTCATCTTTTTATTCTTCTCATCCCGTCCTTAATCCTTAGTATAGTCATCGAAGGATCTTCTCTTGTACTATGTGTTGTGTTTCGTGCATGTATTTGTTTGCTGATGAAGGCTAGTCGCCGCAGAGTCCTGTATGTGTCGTAATTCTGTTCTGTAAAGCCGCATTACTTTGTGTTATTTTATATTGTTTACATAAGCCTGTCTGGAACTTCTTGAGCATGTTCATTGAATGGCTCAGTACGCATGCGAGTGAATACTGATGCGTGCTAAGCCAGTTCAGGGCACCGGTTACAGCCATTGTTTCCACATGTGAGAAACAGATGCTGGCACTGGGTAGGACATAGTATAACTAGATTTCTTTTGTCTGGAACCCACAGGGAAAGGAAGAGAAATATAGAGCCTACAGAAAAACGAAGCATAGGAAGGCCTAAAACTCACAGAGAAGATAATTAGAGAAAGACAAAAACAATATGTGAAGGACATGCACCGCATTGCTTCAGACAGCAAAAAGTAGGAGGCTTGGGGCGATTTGGTTGCGGGTCTAAACCGCTTGATTATAAAAGGCGAACGAATAAAGTGAGAAGAGCGTCTTCGTCGCGTGTCGTCATTCGCACTTGCGAGTGCTATCAAGACAAGTTACCAGAACAAGTCAAGAAGCCTGATACGGGGGAGGAAAATGTCACGCTGCAAGAACACCAAAAGACACGCGGTATCCAAGATGTGCAGCGTGGGAGCCGACAAGAAGAAGAACATAGGACCTGAAACTACAGCTGCAACTTAAGCCACCCTGAGGGAGACCGTCGATAGTCCACCACAAATAAGAGCCAAACCTACTGAGAAGCAGAGAGAGGTGAAAGGCACCAGAGTCGGAAAGACCGACTCACCGACAATCAAGTGGGTTATAAGGCGTATCCAAGTCGAGCTATCAGACGAAGAAATCCTGAAGCAGCTTCGAGAAGAGAATCCCCACACCCGATTCTTGAGGGCAGAGCGGCTCCTCACCTACTCCAAGATTCCCACAACCTTGGCGGTGGTGACAACAGAGGGCAGCGAGATGCCGATCACAGTATCAATCAACAAGAAAATGTAGCAGCGAGAGAGATTCATCCCAAGGATCACCCAATTTTCCAGATGTCAGAGGGTCGGCCACAGCAGAGCAGCATGTCGCAGTAAGACGGAAATCTACCGGTACTGCGCCGATTACCACGCCTTCAAGGAGTGTCCGCTGGCCAAGCTGGACACGGACTTCCGAGCACCCAACAACAAGTGCGCCAACTGCCTTGGCAAGCAAGGAGCAAGATACTTGGGCTGTTCGTACGTCTTAAAGATCGCAATTACCACAAAGACACTATTCAAGGAAGCAATGCGGAGGAGCGAGACAGCCACTGGTATAGCACAAGCTGAAACTGAAAGAGATCAACTGCAAAAACAGATATACGAGTTTAAGAAACAAGTCAAGGCACTGCTGGCGCCGACTCCGACCAGCGACAACGAGAAACTACTGGCGGAAATGAAGGAGATCCATCAAAACATCAAGCAAGAAGTGGAACATATGGCCGAGTTAAAGCAGGAAAACGAAGAAATGCTACGCACATACAAGCGGAGAGAAAGCGGCTAAAAGCTGAAATGAAATCAATTCAAAACAAACCAACAGAAGCCATGCAAGAGACCACAGAGAAGCCACAAGAAGCGAGCATGAAGAGAGTCTGTGAGCATCTGAATGAAGGTAACAGGTGTGTGGCTTTTGAGGGTGCCATGTGTGTTTTATTGTGTGAAGGAGACCATGTGTGTGTAACTATGTGAGGGAGACATGTGTGTATGTGTGACTATGTGAGGGTGAATTGTATGTGTGACTGTTTAAGGATAACGTGTGTGTGTGTGTATGTGACTATGTGAGGGTGAATTGTATGTCTGATTGTTTGAGGATGACGTGTGTGTGTGTGTGTGTGTGTGTGTATGTGTGTGTGAGGGTGAATTGTATGTGTGACTGTTTGAGGTTGACGTGTGTGTATGACTATGTGAGGGTGACATGTATGCCTATGTAACAATGCTTCTTTGTATGTGTGTCTGTGTGACGATGTTTCTTTGTATGTGTGTCTGTGTGACGATGTTTCTTTGTATGTGGGTCTGTGTGACGATGTTTCTTTGTATGTGTGTCTGTGTGACGATGTTTCTTTGTATGTGTGTCTGTGTGGCGATGTTTCTTTGTGTGTGTCAGTGCGATGAGGCTTCATTGTGTGTGTCTATCTAATGATGCTTCTTTGTATTTGTGCCTATATAAAGATATTTCTTTGTGTTCAAGAGAATCCACAACCAACCAACCACCCAACTAATCAACCAACTTATGTGTGTGTGTGTGTGTGCGCGCTCGCATGCGTGTATATGTGTGAATACGTGTGTATGACTGTGTATTTATATGTTCAACAAAACATCTCTAGTGTATGTAAAACAAAAAGCACATAACTTATTCTAACTTCCACATATACATACCGATGCACTGTTTTATCAGCTGTAAACTGTGCACTGCACACAAAACGAGCACGACCTGAAATTGCCGGCTGTAGAGCGCGCTCCTCCATCTAATAACAGCCGAGGAACAGTATATTATGGCCTTAATTAGAAACGGACACAAAATCTATCCTTAATCATTTACCGCCATGGATCGCTTTTGCTAGTTCATGTAATAAATTTACAGTTTAAAACAATGTGTCGCTTTTGCTGATTAATGTAATAAATTTACAGTTTAAAACAACGTTTCTTCTTCTTCTTCTTCTTCTTCTTCTTCTTCTTCTTCTTCTTTTTCTTCTTCTTCTTCTTCTTCTTCTTCTTCTTCTTCTTCTTCTTCTTCTTCTTCTTCTTCTTCTTCTTCTTCTTCTCTTTATCATTCATTGAAGCAATTAAACCACGCCAATTAGCCCTATATCCTTTTTTGATGCATAATGTGGTAGTTTCCACTTGCTTTCCACAATTACATGGCTTCAGCAACATTTTAAGTTGCCAGGGCCCGTGAGTCTCTCTCTCTCTCTCTCTCTCTCTCTCTCTCTCTCTCTCTCTCTCTCTCTCTCTCTCTCTCTCTCTCTGGTACTCCACTAAGAGTAAAGAGCACCCGAGAGACTTTCACTTATCCCAGTGGGTACTCAGTCCCCAGGGCTGCGTTTACTACATCTTTGTGTGTATCCCCTCTTCTACCTCACAGAGATACAGTTGGGATTTCTCCTTCGTTGCGTTTGTGGCCAAAGAGGAATTTCTCAAACTCCGCAGTTTTAGAGGACTAATGGACTTCTGGATGAACCCAGGTGGGAGATTTCAAGCAGATTGATTTTCTGATAAACCCTGGGCATGAGTGTGGCGTGGTCTTCCAAAGGTGCAAACTCCTTCTTACAGGTGAAGACTTTTACATTAGAATGCTGGACAGTCTATCCACAGTAGGAATAGCCGATTGAGCTGGTTCGTGAAAAATAGAATAGGAAGTATGATATCTAGTCCCTATAGAAATAATCTAGGGAAGTATGATATCAGGTTCCTATAGGAATAACCTAGAGAAGTATGATATTAGGTCCCTAAAGGAATAGTCCAAGGAAGTATGATATCATATCCCTACAGGAATAGTCTAGTGAATATGACATCAGGTCCCTATAGAAATAGTCGAGGGAAGTATGATATCAGGCTCCTAAAAGAATAATTTACGGAATTAAGATATCATATCCCTTATAGGACCGCCATGAGGAGGAATAATTAGGGCACCAGATCCCAATGAGTTAGTTAGTTAGTTAGTTAGTTAGTTAGTTAGTTAGTTAGTTAGTTAGTTAGTTAGTTAGTTAGTTAGTTAGTTAGTCGCGGTTCCAACCTCACAGCAACGGGTCGTCCCCATTTTGCTCCGTTCCTGTGCCAGTGAAAATCACACAAAACGCCTCCCACTGCCCAATTTGAAAAGTGGAAAAGACAGGAGTCTCGACAAACAACAGTCCGCACAGATTCACTGCGCATAATGCTGCCGCCAGAATGTCAATACAATAGTCCCCCACGAAACATCCAGTTCATCTTTGATGGAATCGGCAGTCTGGATGTTTCCTAAATGTTCATCCACACAGTACAAACAAAAATATAGTTCATCGTTGATGGCAGTGGCAGTCAACCAGAAGCCAGCAGCCACGCATTTCTGCATAAGGCAAAACCGGTAAACTCTGGGACATAGCCAGCTGCCACCACTCCGAACATGCAGTCACGTTCCAAAACACCTCGGGCAGATTCAGAAGCATTTCACACGAAACTCACAGCTCACAGTGTCGCGCCACGCACTCACTCAGTAGCAGGGCGACGAAACCATCAAGCCTCCTTAGTCGCCTCTTACGACATGCGTGGCAGGCTACAGTGTTGCTATTCTTTGCTTCCCTTATGGGCCCCGGCAACACACGGGAAATCCCAATGAGTGTCACTGAATAGTGTCTTTCTGTGTGATTGTACAATGTCTTTGATGTCTTCAATCCTTTCTTCCCGGGCTTCATCTTGAAGCAGATCTTATGTGATGTAGGGCGGGTGCTGGTAGACGATTGTCTTGCACTCTGACGACATGGCCAAACCATTTGATCTTCTGTCTTTCAGTATATGTGGCACAAAGTGTTGATCCCACTGTCTGTCTGATAACATTATTTCTTACTTGGTCTTCGATAGTTTACTTGGCAGCTCTTCTCAAGCATCTCTTCCCACGTGTATTGATTTTCTGTATGTGTGATTTGGATAATGTCCAAGTTTGACATTGGTAGCATACGACTGGTGTGATCATGTTATTTGTATTTGTCGTTTTGCTTACTAGGGTATGCTTGAATGTTTCAGTGTAGGTGATAGAACGAGTATTCTATGCAAATAAATAGTCAGACTTATCTGAAAGGACTAGACACTTATTTGTGGTAGTCCTTCACCTGTTTGTAAGTCTCGGTATCCCGAGCTTGGAGAATGGCGGTCTCAGTTATCTCCAACTATCCTTTGTTGGGGTACAAGCTTCATACAGTGTCAACAACTCATGTGTCAGGCATCATCGGATTACTTCTCCCACACCACACAAAAACTTGCAAGTCGTGTGAGAGGAAATAAATGGTACATTTTATTGCCGTTGGCTCTTTACAAGTATATAACAGTCACTATCAAACCACACACAGAGCCACAGAATTGCCTATCACTAGTTTTCTAAACTTTAATGCTATTTCTATCTATTGGGCTACACAAACCTCCTATCAACGCTACACGAGGTGCTCCCTACAATGTCAGTCCCCAGTCTGACTAGTTGGCTCGCGTGGTCACACACCACGCGGAAGGACCTTGATGTGTCCTTCGGCTTTCTGCTTGCCGTTCCACTTGGCACGCTGACATTAGCTGTCTTTGGTTGAGTGGCAATCGTGGCGATCCCGTATACGTGATTCCAGAGTGCTAGCTATCTGTTCAACGTCTCCGTGTCTCTTGAGAGAACTAGTTAATAGTCCCCCATTTTATCACCTACCCCGCCCTTATATCGGGGCACTGTATCACCGCTATCTATTTGAGGTTGACCACTCTTCCCGTTGGTGTTCTATCTTGAGGCAGACCTCCGGCCCTTATGTTGCAGTCTTTGACACACACCCTCCCCTCCTGTGTTGCGTCATCAACTTTGAGTCATTGGTTGTGACGCAAGAGGTTTCTAAAAAATTAGTGTATCTAATTTTTGTCAAAGACTGTAGATAACCTGGCTTTGGGTAACTCCATAGACTTCTACTGACTATTGTCACAATGTAGTATCACTTTACTTGGCTACTGGCAATCGCCACAAACTTGTCTGGTTGGCGTGAGCCCTCTTCTCAATCGCAATATTATATTAATTAGAGATATGTCTGAACCGGACCGTTGTCTTATAAGACCTGCCCTCCAATAGTAAATTAACTTACTACCCATACAAAGTTGACTTTCTTAGGGTCAACACATGAATTGCTTCATGTCCCCCATATAATATTAAACAACCATTACCCAAGCTGTGTGCGACAGGCTTTACCTATTTCGCTTCCGCGTGTAAAGTTATCTTTCACTGTTAAGTTAGTGTTTCGTTGTCTATTATGTCCCCTGACCCGGAGTTATCTCCCTTTGATCTATAAAATATGTATGCAATTTATATGTTTGTTTTTCTGGTTGTTTGCGTGTTTGGATGTAATTACTAATATAATCTACCTTCTAACATGTGTATCTATCTATATGTGTATGTAAGTTAGTTTTCAAGTGCCATAATTCGGTTGAATGAGGTCACAAACAAGTGTATAACACTAATTAGTGACTACATTTCCGTCTTATGAGACTTAAAATACTTTATCTAAGATCTAAACTAAACTACACACAACGCATTCATCACAGCACATTTTCAACATTGAAAGCCAACATTTGACGCAGACAAAATATAAAAAGTCGCGTTGAGCGGCAGGAAAATCCGCTGACCGATCTCTCTCTCTCTCTTGTATAATTTACATTCGCTCTCACTTTCACACTTCTGTCACACATCTCTCACCCTCCCAATTATTTAAAATCCTTGGAGTGACACTGTACAAGTTTGGCTCAGTTTTAGAAAGTTGAGCTGAATGACTGTGCGTAAATAGCTGCACGAGTCATGTATATACAACATATTTACATGTAAGAGCAAAGGGTTGATGGTTTATACCATTGGTCTTATGACCAACTATATTTTACTGTAATACTACTCTAACTACTGACATACTAATACTACTTCTATAAATGTGTATTTAATGTGTTAACTATTTTAATCTATTTTGTCACCTTAATCCTAAGATATGCTTACATTAATCCTAATATTTATCTAATTTCAGGGATGTAATCTAACTTATTTAAAATGAAGTTGATGTGAGATGAGTTATGTACCTTTCTGAAATGGGTAATGTAAAATCTAATGAATTATGTACCTTTCTAACATTGGGTAATGTGAAAATAGATTATGTACTTTTCTAACATGGGTAATTTGAAATATGAAAAAAATTATAACTGATGTTTTTAAATGAGAAACTATATGATTGATATTCTTAGTCTAAATGGTGTAAATGACGTATCTTTAATTGTCTAATATTTTTATCCTATTATGGTGTAAATTAATCATAATAATCACTGATCACGTTTGTTAAATGGAATGGTTCATTAAAATGAAATGAAATCAACTGAAATGAAACAAAGTGGAATGTAATAAACTAAATGGTACTATTCCTATCTAAACTACTATCTATTCTACTTTTAAGGTAAGTAAGTGGGTAAAATAATGATTTATGTAAACTACTAAAAAAAATGAAAACTATATTATTTCCTAACTCTAAATGTAAATTAAAGTTACCTAATCTACATATAATTTATCACACTATTAAAATATTATAATACATATCACAATAAGTATTTATATACATAGTATTCAAATACCCCAGGTTAGTTGTTGCCCCAATGTTCAGAAATTGCTTTCATTGGCATACTATATAATTACACTTGTCCTGGGTATATTAAATACAATACACAGTCATACTTGTGTCCTATGGGTATGGCACCTGTAGAGTTCGCTTGTGTCGTAGACCAGTATTTTTAGTGTCTGTATTTATGGACTGTTCTGACACTGTTTTTCTCTGCTTAACACAAATGATTCACCGGACACATATGGAGCTTAGTAAATAACGAGCTGTTCCAGTTCACACGGTGATATATTTGTTTTTCGGAGTACAGTTCTTCTTTTGATGTCTACGGACACATGGTAGATCACTGTTCTTAGTACATAGTTTAGCACATAATGTCTATGTATTCATACAATATTTTACATAGAATATTATACTGTACTATTTTAACAATTATTACTCTACACACTTATGTGGAATCTCTGGTATTTCTACCTCAGATGGTCGACTAAGGGTATCAGCCAGAATGTTGTCCTTACCCTTAATATGCTCTATACTAAAAGTATAGTTTTGTAAAATTAGTGACCACCTGTATATACGGTCATTCCGATGCACACCACTTTGTATGACCGAGATTGGGGAGTTGTCAGTCTGGACAATGAAGTGAACACCCGCCAGAAATCGATGGAGCTTCCTCACCGCATAGATGACGCTTAGGGCTTCCAACTCTGATATGGAATATCTGGACTCAGCAGGTGTGATCTTACGGCTCACGTAGCAAATCGGGTGGAAGATGCCATCATAAAATTGGCCTAGTACTGCAGCGATGGAGATTCTGCTGGCATCTGTCCTAAGATAATAAACGAGCCTAGGATTAGGCAAGCGGAGGATTGGTACATTACTAAACAGGATTTTCAATTTTGACAATGCAGAAATTAATAATGCATCTTTGACATCCAATTTTACAGATGCTTTTAAAACATTGGAAAATACACTTGTAATTTCCGCTAAATTTGGTATGAATTTGCTATAGTAATTTACTAACCCCAAAAGGCTTCTGACCTGCTTCTTTGTGGTAGGCATGGTCAGATTCATAATTTTTGTAATAATTCTATTGTCAGTCTTAAGTTGACCTTGTGAAATGACATGACCCAAAAAGTCAATTTCTTTTAGGCCCAATTCAACTTTGCTCGGTTTGACAGTGAGACCGAAGAGTCGCACTCTGTCAAAGACATGTCTCAGTTTCAGTAAGTGTAGTGTCCAGTCATCTGTATGGACACATATATCATGCGTATTCTGTAAGCTCACTAAATGTATGCATCTCGTCGGATTTGCCAGTCTCGCTAACTAGTGTAGTTGCGCTATGTATGTCTGTCGTCTTATCATTAGGTGTGGGTGCACTGTGTTCGTCTGTCTCTACTCTGTCTCTTGTCATGAACAGTAAAGTTTCAACATGTTGACATGGAATATCTTTAAGTGTCCGTTTATCGATATTTCATAGTCAACATCTGAAATTTTATGTACCACCTTGAATGGCCCTTGCCATGAGGTCAATAATCACTTTTGTTTGTATGGAAGTAGCAGAAGTATGTTCTCGCCCCTTTCTTTGTGTATTGGTGGTAGATTTGACCCTTCCTCTCAAAGGCCTAGAAGCCAGTGTAGAAGGTTGTACTTCAGCTGTAGGATGTTTACCCTTAAGTACTAATTGTTGACAGACATTACAAGAACTACAAAATAATTTTATATCATTGCAAAAACCTGGCCAATAAAAATGAGCCTGAATTCTGGCCCTGGTTTTGTCGTATGCAAGGTGACCAGCAAACGGTGACTCATGTGCAATCTTTAGCACAGTAAGGCGGTGTTGTGCAGGTAACACCGTTTGCTGAATCTCATGGTTACCAGTTGTATAATATCTAGTAAGAATGCCATTCTTAAGCCTAAAGAACCATGATGCATTTTTGGTCACTTTGGCTCTTTCTTTCAATAATTTTAAATATGGAGACACACTAGGATCAGCTTTCTGCTGTTCTATGAATTTCTGTCTGTTGGTATCATCTGTGCCAGTTGGAGAAAGCAACAGTAGTCTCTCATCTTGTAGTGTGTCTTGATGTTTTACAGTGTCTGCTCTTGTTGTTGCATTCGCTGCATTTAATTTTTCCCATGCAGCTATTTCATCGTTAGGATATTGTTTCAGTTGGGGTAAGCAACCCAAAATTAAATCAGTACAAGGGTTGTCAAGTATTGCACAAGTAAAGGTACCAGAAAGGAAAGGAGTGTTAATACGGGCTTTGGCCAAAGGGTAAATTTCAATGTTACCCGAAAAGGTTCGGCATTTGACAGAGTCATCTGTATAGTCATCTGGACTCACCAGTTCCTTTCTAAGACCAATAAGGGTGCTGTCGCTGTCCAGCAAACATTGGCATGGTGTATCGTTGACCATTGCACGGTGGAACACCAAATTGCCTCTGGAGGCTAATGCTGCATTGACATTCTCAGTTGAGAATGGTACTGTATGTCCACATTCTAATTTTCCGTCTGCATGAAATTGGTGACATCGTTCACAACTGTCAAAGCACAATATATCGTTTACACAACACACATCTTCAGATTGTTTAAAAGGTAAAGTATTTTCAATCTCACACTCAGTCTCACTACCACTATCAGAAGATGTATCAATCAAAATAGCATTGTTGGCTTTCATACGTTGACGGCCCAGGCACTTATTTGAATAATGGCCATAGCTGGAACAAAAGAAGCATTTGATTGCACGCCTGTATGCAGATCTTTTGTTTTGTTGCTTCTTAATAACATTTTCAAGATGCGCCGGATAATTTGGCGATTTGTCACACATAGAATAAGTGTCATGCAAAAGTTGACAGTAAATACATTTTGACACTTTCCTATCTTTCTGGTCGATTTTCTGAAAGAGTTTTCTCTTACTCTGATAATTTTTAGGTTGGTCTTTCACAAAAGAAACCACTTCAGAGTCATTTGAGGTCTTGAAAATATCTCTGTTAGAAGAAAAATATGCAGATCCTTTCTTTTCGAACTGCTCTATGTTCTCAATGTCTGACTGCTGCAAAAATTTAGCAAAAGGAGATGGTATAGTGGATATGACTTTATCCATGGCTATTAAATTTTTAAGTCTATCAAAGTCTTTTCCTATGTTAGCTGCTTTAAGCCACCTATCTAGTACACTCTGAACATTTGAGACGTAATCAATGAAAGTCTCACTAGGTTTAGGTTTTAAATTTGAGAACTGAACCTGATACCCAGGGGCATCAAGTAAAAAGTGTTGCATTATCCTATCATGTATGTATTGATAGTTAGATCTAAGATCAGATGGTATAGATTCTATCACTTTAAGGGGCTCACCACTCAGGTTCTTCATATACATCATAGCCCACATCTCTATTGGAACTTGATGATATTTAAACTGATACTCGACATTTTCTGTCCAGGCTGATATGGAATCTTCTTTACAATATGGTTTGATAATATTCTTGTATTGTTGAACTTATTTTCTTCTTGTTGACGTTTTAGTTTAGTGGCAGAGATTTCTGCGTGTGAGTCTACATCCATACCTTTCATCTTTAACTGTGTCTCTGATTCTACTTGAATTTGTTTTTTCCTTAACTCTTGCCATTTCATCTATCTCATTTTGCTTTAGTTCTCTCTCCTGGTCTAATTGCTTTTGCTTTAATTCTTTCTCTTGATCTAATTGCTTTAGCTTAATCTCCTTATCATGTTCTAACTGCTTCTGTTTAGTTTAATTCTGCTTTGTTCATTATCTCAGCTGTTCTATCTGGTTTTGTCTTCTCAGCTGTGCCTGTCAATTCCTTTTGCTGTTGTCTTTCTCGTGCACGTTCAGTCTCTCTCAGCATCCTTTGCTTCTTTAAATTTCCTATCAGCATATTCCTCTAGCTCTTTACCTGTGTATTGCATTTCTTTGCCTGCTTTTACGAAATCAGCTAGAGTAGCCATGATGTTAGGTAATTAGCTAGCTTTGACCTACACTGAACTCTTTAATCACTTATTTTTCTTTGATATGTTATGTTACTTAATATATCAGAGCACTACAAATTGTACTCTTTGTATATAACCTGAAAAATTTAATTCTGAAAAAAAAAAACAGAGCACAAAAGTATGCTAATGCATCACAAGCTGAAAAAGAGATGCACTATTAATTACATTGTATGGCAAAAATATTGAGTATACTCAACTTAATGTTCCCGAGAATCAGGGAACAACAATCCGGTAACACAGGTCACCTTGTTTACCACTTCGGCATAGACACGAGTTATCTAATCAGGTCACCTGTTTGGTACTTCACACACACACGAATCTTCTATTCAGCTGTTGTTCACCCTGGTTTACAGAGCAGCAACAATTAACAAATAGTAACCGACATATTATTCGACAATTTGATACACCTCAATGACATGCCCACAAAAAAAAAGAATATAGTTAACTTAATAT
Source organism: Cepaea nemoralis (assembly GCA_014155875.1). Classification (NCBI taxonomy): domain Eukaryota; kingdom Metazoa; phylum Mollusca; class Gastropoda; order Stylommatophora; family Helicidae; genus Cepaea; species Cepaea nemoralis. The sequence continues at coordinate 155,258 of JACEFZ010028311.1, forward strand.
TAAATTGTCAATGTCTTGTCTTCGTTCTAACTTTGTTATGCCTTTCGTCACTAACCTAATTTAATCTATGCAAGTGTTGTGCAGACCAAGTCTAATTTGCATGGCCGAAAGTAGTGCCCTCGTGACGGTAAACACAAGAAAAAGTACGAAAAAAAAATTCAATAACTGCTTTGAGATAAATAAAAATATATTAATATTGTTTAAATAAACAAATATATTCAATTACTAACTCAAATAAACAAATAATAGGTAATATAAAGCAACGATTCAGGCGGGCAGCAGGTTACCGATTTGTAAACATTCAGATGCTGAATGCCAATGGCGTGGAACAACCTCTGGTCAATCGTAACACGTCAGAGGCGCAGCGCTATTTTTAGCTTCCAAAAATCGATAATGTTGCTGGCTGTGTATCGCTCCGCCAAGAATCATTTTTGATAGTTATTCATAAATACACAAATAATTACATGAATAATTACATGAATAAATAAAGAAAATAATAATATCAATACTTACAACTTTGAAGAACACATGATTTAAGTAAATAATATCTTAATAAACACAAATAAGCATATTTCGTCACGATAGGCACAGTTTCGCTAGCAACTTGTCCTAGTCTGCACACGTCATCGTCACTGACACAAATTAAATTCACTACTTCACTATTTGTAACCTTAGTCTAAGAGCCGTGGGTCGAGTGTATTAGCTTGAACTTTCGTCCAAGCCACACTTCTGACACCACATTAATCCTTGCCTGTCAACAACTCATGTGTCAGGCATCATCGGATTACTTCTCCCACACCACACAAAAACTTGCAAGTCGTGTGAGAGGAAATAAATGGTACATTTTATTGCCGTTGGCTCTTTACAAGTATATAACAGTCGCTATCAAACCACACACAGAGCCACAGCATTGCCTATCACTAGTTTTCTAAACTCTAATGCTATTTCTATCTATTTGGCTACACAAAACTCCTATCAACGCTACACGAGGTGCTCCCTACAATGTCAGTCCCCAGTCTGACTAGTTGGCTCGCGTGGTCACACACCACGCGGAAGGACCTTGATGTGTCCTTCGGCTTTCTGCGTGCCGTTCCACTTGGCACGCTGACATTAGCTGTCTTTGGTTGAGTGGCAATCGTGGCGATCCCGTATGCGTGATTCCAGAGTGCTAGCTATCTGTTCAACGTCTCCGTGTCTCTTGAGAGAACTAGTTAATAGTCCCCCATTCTATCACCTACCCCGCCCTTATATCGGGGCACTGTATCACCGCTATCTATTTGAGGTTGACCACTCTTCCCGTTGGTGTTCTATCTTGAGGCAGACCTCCGGCCCTTATGTTGCAGTCTTTGACATACAGCGTGTGCGTTAGCGTAATGGTTATGAGCTAAAACTGACAGTGGCATGAACGAAACCGGGCGAGACTTTTATGCCTGCGCTGGATGTTCACTACAGGAGGGAAAGACTGGCCGCCATTCCTCCTTGTATCCAGGCCTTTACAATGTGATCGTACTAACACTGCACAAACCCTCAACCGATTCTTGCCACGGGACTTTTTTTTTTATTACGCTCGTCTGCTGGATGGGTTGTCATTTGTTTGAACCTCATAGTAGCAGATTCGTAGCGGATTTATTTTTCCTTCTTTTTATTCTTCTCATCCCGTCCTTATGCCTTAATGTAGTCACAGGAGGGTTTTCCCCGTGGTTATATGTTGTGTTTTGTGTATGTAATTGTTTGCCGATGAAGGCTAGCCGCCGCAACGTCATGTATGTTTCGTAATTCTGTTCGATAAAGCTGCATTACATTTTGTTATTTTATATTATCGAAATTTTTAAACTGTCATGGGCTCTCAGGTAGTAGACCAAGGCTAAATGTGGTACAGGACTATTTCTTGAAGAGTAAAAACGACCGGTTGGAAACTGACAACATCACACACCGAATGCCGATTGGTCTTAAACATGTGGATTTAGCACCATATGCTCGGTGCTTAAGTTGTGTAAAAGGATCCTTCATTTACTTTATACTGTATGTGTTTGGGGGTCTCCGTGGCCTAGTGATCAGGTCGTGTGTTGGGAACTAAATAAATATTGACGCAGTGATTTATGGAGGGATTTTGTGGAAGGGTAAAGTTAGAATGATGGACATTAGTTCAAATGTCATTCATAGAAACCAGTGTTGGGAACTAAATGGACATCGGCACACTGATTTATGGAGGGATGTTGTGGAAGAATAAAGTCAGAATGTTGGATATTAGTTCAAACGGTCATTCATAGAAACCAGTTATATGAACTAAATGAACATCGGCACACTGATTTATGGAGGGATAATATGGAAGGGTAAAGTCAGAATGTTGGATATTAGTTCAAACGGTAATTAATAGGAACCAGTGTTGGGGTTAGTGTTGATTGATTGATTGATTGATTGATTTAGGAACCTGACATCACAGCACTCGGGACATTCCCATAAGCGCTCCGTCCCCATCCTCAGCAGCCAGCGAAGAGTTCCAATCACTAATAGTTCCAGTAGCAATCTGATTATATGTCCGTCTAGCCTTTCCTCCTGAGCGCCGAGCGTCGGCCAGATCCCCTCGTCACACCTCGTTGTCTCATTCTTGCCAGACCATGGTGCTCCATCTGCTCCTCCGAGGTGTACACGTGCTCCCACAAGGCCGCAACCACGTCTGCCTTGTCATGCATCAATACTCCACCAAATTTTGCCGAGCCAGCCAATCTGTCCGCCTGTTCATTCCCCAGCACACCGGCATGCCCAGGAGAAAAGATCCAGGTGATGCTTACTACCCGTGACCTCCGAAGCGAAGCAAGCCACTCTGCACGAAGCCTACCTGTTCTCACTCTTCTCAGCATGCTTTCTGAGTCAGTTACAATCACAATGTGTGTATGTATCGTGTTTTCTATCCAGCGGAAAGCTGCACTGACCGCCTCCACCTCCATTCTTAAGCTAGATGTAGTGTTATCATACGCCAGGCTCTCCTGCACCAAACGCCGACCATTAGTTTTTGCCAAGAACCCCCAGGCACTTCTCCTACCTCTCAACACTGACCCATCCGTGTAGATAATCACATCACCCGGGCGAGAATTTTCCTGAATTAGTTGCTGAATTTCCACTTCCGTGGCCCCTGCTGGCCACTCCCTGCACTCCCGGCTCAATGTTATTACAACTTTGCACAAGTCTGACTGCACGGCTGGCACTCTGACCCACTCCTCTCCTCGCCTGATGTTCTCCAAGGGGCACACCTGTCTGATCGTATCCTCCGCCTGAGCCATCCATGATTTCCCTCTTATCAGTCTCTGACCCTTAACTACGTCCAGCGCCTCATGCAACGGGTGATCTGTGTCTGCAGCTACTCTGAGGTATGCCTTCGCTTGCATCACCTTGTGCCTACTAGCAACAGTAGGCAGACCAAGGATGTAACGCATACACACTACTGGAGTGTCTCTGGTGCATCCCAGAATGACCCGCATCGCTTCATTCTGTATGCGCTCTAACTTCACCAGCTGACTCTTTGAGACAGTGAGCATTCCTAGTCCATAATCAATCACTGAGAGGATCAAGTGCTGGTATAGTGTGAAGAGCATTCTCTGCTCTGTGTCCATTGCAGCCATAGTTTTAAGTGCATTGAGTCCCTTTTGAGATCTTGTCACAACCGTCTCCACATGGTCCTTGAAGGACAGACTCCTGTCAAATGTGATTCCCAGATACTTCAGTTTGTTCTCTCTGTTGACGCTTCTACCATCTAACGTGAGGCTTGGGGTATCATCTCTCACAATCCTGTTGTCCAGAGAGCAACACAACACCGCCGCCTTTTCCGGGTTGATGACAGCACTCATCTCAGTGCACCAGTCAATCACTTTGTCCACTGTCACCTGTAGCTCCTGGGCTGTTTGATCCCTATTTCTCCCTTGCCTGTATGCAAGAATATCATCTGTAAATGTTAGAATGCTTCCAACCCCTGGTGCTTCTAGGTATGCAATCTTGCTCGTATACACATTAAAGAGCACCGGTGAGATTTCATATCCCTGTGGCAGTCCCGGGGTTAAAATATGTGGCTCTGAGGTCCATGCGCCTAGACGGAGAGCAACTTGACGAGAATGCAGGACTGCTGCTATCCAGTTCACCAACCAGGGATTGACCCCCTTCTCCATAAGTGTGGTTATCAAAATATCATAGCGAAATCTATTGTACGCATCTTCGAGATCAAGCGCTGCCGCCATCGTTTCCTGTCTACTCTGGAACCCCTCATAAACGTCAAAGGCAAAAGTGGCTGCATTTGACCAGGTATCTTTTCCTGGCCTGTAGCTCCCCAGGCCTCTTGGAAGAAGCCTCCCCCTTTCGAAAAAGTCCTGCAGCTTAACAGCGACTATCTTCTCTAAAACCTTCCCAAATGTATTTTGAAAGGTGATGATCCTAAAGCCGCCAAGCTTTGAATGATCCTTGTATGGTTTGGGGAGAGGGATGAGATAGTTATGCAACCAATCCTGCGGTACTGACGCTGTCCTAATGCTCTGATTAAAGCAGCAGGCAATCTCCTTCAGGTCTACATCGCTCAAAGCCTTCATGTGGCCATACCTACACTGGCAGGCCCTGGTGCCGTGTCTTTTGTCTTCTGCAAAATATGTTTAACATCTTCAAACAGTATGATGTCTTCGTAAGGCATATTCTCTATTGTGCCAGATAATTCCACTCTAACTGCATCCCTGGTATCCGCATCACTATGATTGGTCTGCTCTAAAATTCTCTGGAGAAACGCCTCCCCTTTCTCCTTGTCTGTTGTCAAGCGTACCCCATCCTCTTTATAAATTGCTCCCACTGTCATAGGCCGATCTTTTCTTTGCATTTGTCTGTACAGTTTCCAGAATTTATGCAGTGTTTTATCACCTCCAATGTCCTTCATAAAACATTCCAATTTTACTTTCTTGGCCTCTGCAGCACATCGCTTGAAAGCCTCCACCTTGTCTTTCTTGTCATTTTCCGCTATGTCCACTTCCTCTCGTGAGCTTAGGGGTGTCTGTCGCAATTTCCTTAGCTGCTTCACTGCAGCTCTCTTTGCTTTCCACGCATTGTCTACTTCTGGGGTCCACCATGGGGGCTGCAAAAAAGGAGTTTTAACAGTCCTGTTGCATGCCCCATGTCTGAGGCGTCCAAGAAGGCTGTCGCTCCGCTCATACCGAAAGGTCTTGCGCGCTCTCCCAGCCTTGACTTTCCTTGTACTTAGAGATCAGGACTGAGCATGGCATGTGATCACTCCCATGGTCATTCAAAACAGTCCACTTACATCAAGGACTGATGACTGGGAGACAAGTGCCAAATCAATAGCAGTATCTGCATCGCCAGGCCTCATTGCCATTCTAGTCGGCCTACCATCATTTATGCAGACCACCTCGGAGTCCACCAAGGCATCCGCAAGTGCAATTCCTTGTCGATTTTCTCCACTACTGTCCCAATCTCTGTATCTCGCATTGAAGTCTCCACATATGAGTAGCCTATCACCTGGTAAGTCCTCTAATTCCTTAAGCCAGTCCCATTGTTCCTTTCTGACAAAACAGTCCACTGTGGCATATACATTTATGATGTTCCAACTTAAGCCACCAATCTCCATTTGTATACCCTGGACCTCTCTTGCACTGTGATTCCACTGGCTCAAGTCAAGTGCCACATGCTTTACTCCTTTCTTCACCAGCAGACCTTGCCCATGTCTCTTCTGCCCAGTGGGGTTTATATAACTGACGTACCCAGGGCAATGGTATTTATCTGTATTTAACTCTGTATTAAAAGGCTGACTGACTGAGGTGTCACTACCAAAATGGGGTTAGTTGTATAACCTTTTAAGGACGTTTGCAGTCAACACCAGCATTTTTTGCGGTTGTTGATGTCTTGGCAAGTTTACGTTCAGTAGTTTGTCATTGCTTTCGGGACGACCGGCTCCCATACCAATTTGTAAAACCCAACGCACCGCTGTCTGCTGCCAAATCGCGCGCAGCTGTGTTTCGAACGCGGATAAGTCTTGGCCACTAAGACCGATATGGACCACTGAGTGAACTAAAAATGACTGTTATAATATAATAAATATATATATTATTTGTTTTAGGCGACAACACTGCAGTTATAGACATATTTCAAACGAATGAAGAAGAAGAAGAAGAAGAAGAAGAAGAAGAAGAAGAAGAAGAAGAAGAAGAAGAAGAAGAAGAAGAAGAAGAAGAAGAAGAAGAAGAAGAAGAAATGTCAATGGCTTTGTGCTATATAGAGAGGCACAACTCCATCCCTGGTCACCGTCATGGGTGTAATTATATTGCAATATTGCCTTGTTTGAAGCACAATGTATCAACCTATCGTCAGCCGTCCTGGTATTATATTATATTATAAATTGTTTCGTTAATGCTACTGGCTATTATTGTTATTGAGCTTGTATCTCTTAGTTTTTGAACGCGCTTTCCCGATTGCTAGAACTAGAAGAAATATGGCGGCTTGTTCACCTTGAATATCGGACTCCGCGTTCAGTTTGGTATTGTTGAATATTGGACTACATCATTGAGTCAACGTTTATTGATGTTGTCTTAACATCTTACTGACCTATAAAAAAAAGTCTCGAGAAGGAGCTGGATTGATTTCTTCAGGTAACTGACTGCTCAGGCTATCTTTTGGTAGTGACACCTCTTATGCAGTCTCAGTGTCAGTCAGCCTTTTGCCTTTTGAGTTGAGCCATCAAATTCAATCTCTTCCCGATCCGATCGATTCTAATGCATAGTAATTCTCTCCTTGTCTTTTTAGGTCTTCCTCTATTTTATTGACCTTGTAAATTCCAGACAAAGACTTTTCTAGTGATACAATTCATTATCAGGTTTTCTCAATGTAAGACCTAGGACACCACGGCAGCGACCACCACCCTTGCATCATATTGGTGGAGAAAGGCAGAACCAGGCAGCACAAGCTGAAGGTAAAGACTTTCCAGTATGACAGTACAGGGCAAGATGTGGTGAGTAAAATAAGACGTGACAAGCGCAGAAAGCTTCAGGGCAGGGAAAAAAAGCTGGGAGCAGCCACCTTGGTGGAATTTCGAGGTGGAGAAGGCTTGGGTGGATAAGCGTAGTGCTGTAAGGAGATGGCAAAATGCCAAGAAGAACAGAGCTGGTCATCCTAGTCCCTGCATGCACTTAGAAAGAGAGATGCACACAAAAGTAAGCTATTTCAAAAAACTGGTCAAGGTGGTTAAAAGCGAAAAATGGGCAGAGGTGTGTCAAAGAGTAAGTACAGACAAGTCACTGAAATTGTTCTGGCGACTACATAAAAGCATGAGTGGGATAGTCAAGAATAAGAGCATAAGAGCATTTCTGACTTCCAAGGTGCTGACCTCATCTGGCAGATTACAAGGGCAAAGCCCTCTTTGAACGCTATCTAGAGCAGAGCAACCAGACAGACATGGGAGGCCGAAATCTGGCCAAGGAGGTCACCTCAGACAGGTGCAAGGCCCAGAACACTTCGGATGAAGACACAGTGACAGTGAAAGAAATCAAGGCTGTGCTTTGACGATCAAAAAACAGTGCTCCAGGGCCTGATGGCATAAGATGCGACGACATCAATAGGTGTACCGACAACGAGCTAGAGAAACTAGCAGACATGTACAACAACAGTATAGGGAGTGCTAGCATCAAGGAGGAGTGGTTACACAGCTATCTGATTCCCTTGCCGAAGCCTGACAAAGACCACAAAAAAATTCAGGGATATCGAATTATAACCATGCAGAATACAATAGGCAAGCTGCTGGAGAAGGTAATTGCCAGGAAAATATCAAGCCAGCTAGAGAGGCAAGGTGTTTTCCCACCTACCCTGGGTGGGTACCGTCCAAAAAGAGAAACCTGGACCAATGCAGCAGTTTTTGCCCATGATGTCTATGAAGGTTTCCACTCAGGCATTGAAACCTTTGCTGCAGCGATTGATCTTGAGGACGCGTACAACAGAGTACCATTGGATTTTTTAATGCTTCAGCTTCTTGAACTCAAAGTAAGTCCATTCCTCCTTAGTTGGATCGCTGCAGCCCTCTTCCAACGGAAAGTAGTTTTTAGATGTGGCAGTTGGACTTCGGAACCAACAACAATATATCCTGGCCTACCACAGGGATCACCATTATCTCCGGTACTGTTCAACGCCTACACAGTGAGAATCACCAGTGAGCAGATCACTGGACCTGGCAGGACATTGTCATATGCCGATGATGTTTTAGTGTATCGTCAGGGTAAGGATAGAGAGCAGGTTGCTGTGGAACTACAAACCGAACTCAATCGCATAAGTACTTGGTGTGATGAAGCTGGGGCAATGGTCAACCCAACAAAGGCAACAGTGACTTGGTTCTCGTTGAATAATCATATTGTCAACACTCCAACACCAACTGTAAAGCTGTGTTCAGAGACGGTGGAAAGAACGCAGGCAATGAATTACCTGGGGATACGGTTTGATCGAAGCCTTGCTTATAATGAGCACATAGACCAGGTGATAACAAAGGCCAAGCGGGGTTTGGCTGCGATGCGGGTGATGGCGGCAGCAAACTGTGAGCAGCGCCATCTATGTCTTCTGTACGAGGGGCTGGTCATGTCTGTTTTTGAGTATGCAATGGCAATCCTGACTCTCAGCCGTAAGCAGATAGAAAGGATGGAAAGGATACAGAATGAAGCTATGCGCATTATTCTTGGATGTACAAGAGATACAGCATGCAGGGCGATGCGCTACCTTCTTGATTTTCCAACCATTGAAGAGAGAATACAAGTTTGCAGAGCACGCGCCTACCTCAGAGTTAACGCAAACACACAACATCCACTGCATAGTGAAATTATGAAGGTGAAGGGCAGCAGGTTAAAAAGAGGACGGTCGTGGATGGGTCAAGCCGAAGACATTCTTCAACAGGTGTGTTCACTTGAGGACTTAGAACCTGGCGAGGAGTGGGTACAAGTGCCAACAGATTTCTGCACATCCTTTTCAGTTTGCATCCAACTAGATAGAAAATGCAGACAAGAAAATCCGGCTGCTGTGGAGGCTGAAGTACAAGCGTTGATTTTCGAGAATTCGCTAGACGGTGATGCTGTCATCTACACAGATGGGTCGGTCGTCCGACATGTGAGAAGCTCATGGGCCTTTACGGCTCGGGCCGGAGGGAGAATTGTGAAGGAGGACTCTGGTGCTTTCACTGAAACCACAAGTAGCCTGACTATGGAAGTCATGGCAGTAAGTAAAGCAATAACATGGCTCAAGACACAGACATTCACTAAGGCATGTTTCCTTAGCGACTCAATGAACATGATCAAGAGGATAGAGGACGGGTCGATCCAAAGAGAATGGTTGCTGCCTCTGGAGCGGTCTCGGCTGGCAAAGATTAGTTTCATCTTCGTGCCAGGGCATGCGGGAGTACAAGGAAATGAGCGGGCTGACAAGCTCGCAGGTGAGGCTACGGTGAAGGGCGGACGCGCCATGGACCAGGCTGACATTCTGAATGCTCTACGAGAAGTAAGACTTTTGCGTGAACCAAGTGATGACTGTGAATCTACAACCATGGCCAGACTGCGAGAACAGCAAATTAAAAGAGGGGTGGCCAAACAAGAACACTACGCAGGAAGCCAAAGAAGATTGATAAACCAACACAGAACTGGTGTCGTTAGCCGCTACACGCTGCGGGATTTGCTGAGGAGGAGATCCGAGCACTTATGGACTGAATGGTTTGATGTGCAATGAGGATGATCTGTCGACCAACTAACTAACTAAGTGCCAGAAGCTTTTTCTAGCTTCTTGATGATACAGTCATACATGCACTGACTATTGAAGTAATATAAGTAATTAAGTATTGAAATTTGAATATTTGTATTTAAAGAGTGACTATACACAAAATTTTGTGAATAGTACGAGCCGCTATACACAAACATTTGTGGCTGGTCACATAATTATTCGGCTGGTCACGTGATGTCTACTTCCTTTTGACTACATTATTAATGTTTGTGGAACTATCATTGTTTTCTCTGTAGTGTAGTGGTTAGTATCTCCACCTGTCACACGGGAGACGGGTTAGACTCCCCAACAGCAATTTTTTTAAATTTTTATTTTTTTAATTTTTAATCAATCAATCAATCAGGTGCCATCTCTACAATGAAGGTTGGCTGCAATGGATCTCCAACACTGTCTGTCTCTCGCCTTGACTGTACATTCTGTCAGGTTAATGTTCGTCCATCACTTGATGTTATCTTCCCACTTGTATAGTTATCTACCTCTTGTTCGCTTGCCCTCAACCTTGCCTCCCAGTATAGTTTATATAAGAGTATCATGTCTTATTTCTCTTGCCTCCTCTTTATTTCTTCCAAGTTTTTCTAGAACCTCTACATTTGATTATTTTTGTTTCCATGAAATATGACATATTCGTCTGCATATCTACATCTCCAGGACTTCTAAGCGACTTTCTAGTTGCTTGTTTAAGAACTAAAATATATATAACTGTACGTAGAGTGTGTCTTTGTTGACAGAAATTGTCTTTGTGAGGTTTTAAGGAAAAGAACTCACAACAACAACAAAAAGACAGACAAGAAGAGAGAATAATAGGGTCTTCTTCAAATTTTGTGTATAGCGGCTTGCACTATTCACAAAATTTTGTGCCGAATAATCACGTGACCAGCCATAAATTTTTGTGTATAGCGGCTTGCACTATTCACAAAATTTTGTTAATAGCGGCTCCCTTGTATTTCTTCTTCTTCTTCTTCTTCTTCTTCTTCTTCTTCTTCTTCTTCTTCTTCTTCTTCTTCTTCTTCAGCATTCCGAGCCATTGAGGTTCTTTGCTGCAGATACAATCCGTCTCCATTCGTCTCTCTGGTTGACCTTCTCTTGCCAGTCGCTGATTCCAAGTGCTTGTAGGTCTGTATATATATTATCTCTCCACCGTCTTCTTGGTCTACCTCGGGGTCTACGGTCATTTATTTCCTGAGTGTAAGCGAGTTTTGTTTCCCTATTACCTTCCATTCTTTCTATATGCCCCAGCCATTGTAGTCTATTAGCCTTCATGATACTAGTGATTAGCAAGGACTTAAACAGATCATAAATGTCTTTGTTACTTCTTCTTTTCCATTCTCCACTTTGTGTATCCCTAATGGGTCCAAAGATGCGTCTTAAAACTTTCTTCTCAAAGGTTTGTAGCAAGGCTTCATCTCCTTTCATTGTACTCCAGGTTTCAGATCCATACAGCATACTGGTCTGATCAGTGTTTTGTATATTGTGATCTTGGTGTTACGAGATAGCGCCTTTGATTTTAGTAGATGTTGTAGTGCATAGTATATCTTATTTCCAGAATTGATTCTAGTTTGTATTTCTTCCCTTATGATGTTGGAGCAGTTGAAGATTGTACCCAGGTATTTCTAAGTTTCCGTTCTTTTAATGGTCATATTATCTATTTGTATGTGGCCAGAGCTTTTAGCCATTCCTTCTCTTGAAATTACCATATATTCTGTCTTATCTTGGTTGATAACCAGCCCCATCTGTTGGACTTTTTTCTTTAAGTGAGTCAATATTTCCAATGTCTTTTGTTCACTTTGCCCTATAATATCTATATCATCTGCATAACCAAGCAGCCTGGATGTTCCTCCAATATCACATTCCTCCTTTACCCTCCTTACAACTTTCTCTAGAGCCAGATTGAAGAGCAGCGGCGATAGTGCATCACCCTGTTTCAAGCCAGATGTTATTTGGAAAGGGTCTGATTTCCTGCCTTTATATGGTACTATATTATAAGTATCTTCCATGCATAGTCTGGTCATGTTGATTAACTTCCTTGGTATTCCAAATTCCCGCATAGCATTCCATAGACTATTCCTATGGACACTATCATAAGCCTTTTTAAAATCCACAAAAATGTTATGGAGATCTCATTTATATTCCCAATTTTTCTCGGCTATTTGTCGTAAGATAAATATCTGATCTATTGTTGATCTGTTTTGTCTAAAACCCGCCTGGTAGTCACCTAATATGTATTCTGAATATGGTTTTAGTCTATTTAGTAATACTGTGGATAGTATCTTATAGCTTATGGACAGTAGTGATATTCCTCTATAATTTTCACACTGGAACTTGTCTCCTTTCTTAAAGATAGGTATCAATAATGACTCTTTCCAGTCATGGGGTAATTCTTCAGTCCTCCAGATTTTTATTATTAGTTCGTATAGCTTTAGATGTAATGCATGGCCACCCGCCTTTATAAATTCAGCAGCAATTCCATCAGCCCCAGTTGCCTTATTGTTTTTAAGTCGTGTTATTACATATAGGATTTCTTCAAATGCAGGTTCTTCAATTTGTGGTTCACATGTTAGAACCTCTTCCTGTGGGAAAGTGTTATTTGGAGCTTCACAATTTAGTAATTCAAAAAAGTATTCTTTCCATGTGTTGCACATTTCCTCATTTGTATTTATCATATTTCCATTTTTGTCTTTTAAACCATATGTGTTGTGTTGGTGCCCTCATTTCATTGACTTCAGTTCTTTAAAAAACTTTCTGGATTCGTTTTTCTGGTGATTAGTTTCCATATCTTTGATTATATTACTCATATATTCTCGCTTCTGCTGTCGGACTATTTTTGTAGCCTCTTTACATCATTTCTATATTGCTCTTCCTTTTGGATGCTGTTGATGTCATTTAGCCATACCTGTCTGGCATTCTTTTTCCTAATGACTGCTTCTTCACATTTTGGATTGAACCATCTGTTCTTTCTATGCATGGTTAACACACTGAGACATTCTTCTGCGGAAGATTGAATTGTATTCTTGATATTCAACCAAGTTTGGTCAACGCTTTCCTCCAACGGGTTTTGTAGAATTTCAAGTTTACATTTGATTTCATCTGCAAATTTCTCTTTGACTGCAATTTCTTGTAGTTTTTCTCTGTTATATGTTGGGTGTAACCTTTGTAGTTTAGCATAGAAAGCTCTCTTAAGTTTTATTTCAAATTTTTCCCCAACGAGGAAGTGGTCGCTGTGGCACTCAGCTCCTCTATAGCTTCTAACTTGTTGTATGTTTGATGCATTTTTGTTGTTAATTAAAATGTGATCTCTTTGATTATAGGTTCTCTTGTCACATGATTTCCAAATTTGTTTATGTATATCATTTCTTTGCAGTCTGGTACTGCTGATCTGCAGTCCTTTGGCTTCTGCTAGGTTGATGACTCTCCATCATTTATCATTTGAAGTTGTATGTAGGCTTTCCATACCAGCAACTTTTTTATGAGTTTGCTCTCTACCTATATTTGTGTTGAAATCTCCCAGCACAATCAGGATGTCCTGTTTGGGGGTTTCTTCTATGACATCTTCCAGATCTTTATAAAAGTCTTCTTTAATATCATCTTCTTTCTCTTCAGTAGGTGCATGTACATTAATCATCGTTATATTTTTCCATTTACCTTTTATTCGTAATTTACTAATCTTATCATTAACAGCTTTAAAGTTTAAAACTTTCCCCCCTCCCGTGTGTTGCCAGGGCCCATAAGGGAAGCAAAGAATAGCAACACTGTAGCCTACCACGCATGTCGTAAGAGGCAACTAAGGAGGCTTGATGGTTCCGTCGCCCTGCTACTGAGTGAGTGCGTGGCGCGACACTGTGAGTTTCGTGTGAAGTGCTTTTGAATCTGCCCAAGTTTTTTGTTTTTTTTTTAACTGTGACTGCATGTTCGGAGCGATGGCAGGTGGCTATGTCCCAGAGTTGACCGGTTTTTGCCTTATGCAGAAATACATGGCTGCTGGGCTTCTGGTTGACTGCCACTGCCGTCGGTGATGAACTGTATTTTCATGGACTGTGTAGGTGAACATCTAGGAAACATCCAGATAGGAAAATGACTGCCGATTCCATCAGAGATGAATTGGGTGTTTCGTGGGGGACTGGTGTGTTGACATTCTGGCGGTGGCATTATGCACAGTGTATCTGTGCGGGCTGTTGTTTGTCGAGACTCCTGTCTTTTCCACTTTTCACATTGGGCAGTGGGGAGCGTTTTGTGTGATATTCACTTGCACAGGAACGGAGCATAATGGGGACGACCCGTTGCTGTGAAGTTGGAACTGCGACTAACTAACTAACGTTCCCCCATAACTCTTTTTTGATGACAAATCCTGTTCCTAATTCATGTTTATTTTGGGTGTTTCCTCCATATGTTATAATATCAATATCTTTGACTTTTCCTATGACTTTTTAAACCTAACTAATTGTTTAGAAGGAACATTTGTGGCAAGATGTTCTTGTTTTTCTCTCCAATTGAAGACGCGATTATTGGATGTATTGTATGGAAGAGGGGAAAAGATACAACAAAGAACGGCTGCTGTTATAAGTATTGTATTAACTTTAATGTTTGTATGATGTGTGACTACAAGTAATACAGATTTTCAACAAAGCTGTCATGTATTATTATGTTATTTTTGTCATGATAAACCAATACCATTACACTGTGATTGATTGCCAAACTCCAATTCTTAAAGAGAACTTGATGAATAACATCAGAAATCGTGTTTTGAAGTAATCATAAGACATTTGGTATAATTAATCATGATTAGATATTATCTTGAAAAACATTATTCATTTATTTAGTTTATTGTTGCATCCATATGTAACTTACAAATCGTTTCAGATTGAAAGATGGAGAGTAAACTACCATCAAATGTCAAGGTAGAACAACCTGAAGTCTATGTAGGTCAAGGTAAGATTAAGTGAAATATAACGTAACAGTTAGTTGAATATCCTTTACAGGATGTTGCAGTCAACCCCAGCATTTACTGGCTGTTTTTGATTTACTAGATAATTTTACATTTAGTAGTTTGCCTTTGCTTTCTGAATGGCCAAAGCCTTATACCATCGAAATCAACACAATAGCAGAATATAAATCTACTCAGACACTGGGAAAAATAAGGTCATAGGTGTGACCGAGTATCCACCGGGATGAGTGCACAACTCTGCAGCTGAGCCGAGCAGGGATTCTCTTGTCCTGACAGTTGAAAATTGCTGTCAAAGGCAGAGGTAAAAGACCCTTGTGTGAATATGGAAGGCAATAGGAAAACCACCACATTATCTTCCCAAGACTATGAATTTAGAGAGATGAGTCTGGGATCAACGTTAACTGATTCACTGCCAAACAAAAAAGTGGGTTTGGACCAAACAGAAATTGATGGCAGAAAATGGGAATTAGGGGGCGTGTCACAATAATGATGGAAAAATAGTTAAAATTGTAGTAGATATATTGTATTATATATCGAAGTAAAGTAGATTGCACAAGGAACATGACAGAGGTAATAATTGTGTGCAATGTTAGAAAAATTATAAGAATAATGATGTTTTGTAACAACAATTGAAATAAAAGGGGTGAAAATTATTAAAGATTTCCACTTAACAAGGTGTTATTTCTTATCCTTTGAAGATAATCCTGTTAAATTTACTGGATAATGATAAACACACCACTTTTCTTCACCAATATCACTGAGAACTGCTCCATAACACCAATAAAACACAATTAAAACATCATATTTTGAAGCACAACATTTTTACAAAAAATGGAAAATGTCAGCTTAGATCATACATCAGCTTAGATATGCATAGCTTAGATCATACATCAGCCTAGATCATACATCTGTCTAGACATACGTCAGCCAAGATCATACTTGAGCACATTAATCATTTTTCTTCTCCATCTTTCTGTTCACTTGAAATTGATTGTGTCTATAGCTGCAATGTTTGCCTTGATTACACATGCACATCTGTTCAATACCTTGTATATTCATGAGGCTATTAATTATTTACTTTTGTGTGTTTCAGAAACACACTCATGGTCTCCAGTAGTCCGTACCTCTCCATACAAGAGCATTCACAAAAGTGAACATATGACTGCATAGACGTGAAGGTTATGAAACAAGAACTATCAGATGTTCCTTGTGAGGGCAGAAGTCACAGCTTCAACTAAATGGTAGACATAGCTGGGGGTAGCATCATTCCAGAAATGGCAGGGGACAGCAACACAGAATCAAGAATGGTTGAGAACAGTTGGAAGGATTCAGTAAAACATGAACATTGTTGTCAAATGTCAGAAAATGTCTCTTCTTTTGCTGGAACTGGCAGTATGACGAAACATAAGCGAACATATACAGGAGAGAAACCATACAAGTGTGATGATTGTGGTGCTTCTTTTACTCAAGCTGGCAATCTGAAGACCCACAAGAGAACACATACAGGAGAGAAACCTTACAAGTGTGATAATTGTGGTGCTTTGTTTAAGTATGCCAGCAATCTGAAGGATCATATGAGAACACACACAGGAGAGAAACCTTACAAGTGTGATGATTGTGGTGCTTATTTTACTCAATTTGGCCATCTGATGATACATAAGAGAACACATCCAGGAGAGAAACCTTACAAGTGTGATGATTGTAGTGCTTCTTTTATTCAAATTTGCAGTTTGAAGCATCATTTGCAAAGACATACAGGGGAGAAATCTTACAAGTGTGATGATTGTGGTGCTTCTTTATTAAAATTAGTGTTTTGAAATATCATATGAGAATACATACTGGAGAGAAACCTTACAAGTGTGATGATTGTGGTGCTTCTTTTACTCAAGCATGCAATCTGAAGAACCATAAGAGAACACATACAGGAGAAAAACCTTACATGTGTGATAATTGTGGTGCTTCTTTTACTCAAGCTGGCAATCTGAAGGCCCACAAGAGAACACATACAGGAGAGAAATCTTACAAGTGTGATTATTGTGGTGCTTATTTTGAGCATGCTAACAATCTGAAGAACCATAAGAGAACACATACAGGAGAGAAACCTTACAAGTGTGATGATTGTGGTGCTTTTTTTACTCAATTTGGCAATCTGAAGAGACATAAGGGGAGATATCATCATCATGTGCCCCACCAGCTGGCTTAGGCGTTCATGTCTCTTCACAATACCAAAGAATGCTATTTGTCTCTGTCTTTTAATTGTGTGTCATGTTCTAGTGTCAATAGCCTCTTCCAGGCAATCATTGCTAGTTACTCTGGCTGTCCAAGGTATTCACAACATTTGTCGTGAGAGTCACATCTTCATTGCTTCCAACCTGTTCTTAATTTGTTCAGTCGTGTTCCGTAATTTTCTGCCTTACAGTAAGACAGGTTCTATATCACATTTTAGCACTCTTTTTTCTGACATACAATGATAAGTGACTTACTACATGAGATACTTTTCATTTTCCAAAATGTAACTTGCTTGCTTGCTTGTGTTCGCTGGCTGTGAACTTCAGCGCAAAGTCCTGTATGTCGGATGAAGACATTCTGTTGTCCAACATCAGTGTGATGTCATACCGGACCTGAGGTTTACGTGAGTATCCGTTGTCCCATGTCTGGCTTCTTAGTGTGCAGACTGGTGGTTCCTCGCCGTGCAGGCAGATACTCTCCGACTTCGGAAGAATCAGTGATCTGTGTAGTAGAATCAACTGCAACTTTAACTTGACCTATATTCTTCTCTTGATCTCTGTCATATATCTTCAATCTGGTGTTATAATTGTCCCTGGGTATTTAAACTATCAACATGGTTGGGCATTTTCCCTTCTGTTGTTATATCATATTTTGGTGTCATCTTTTATTTTGATGTAAACATTGTGTCTGTTTTGTAAATATTCAAGGAAAATCTTTTATTGCATTCTATTAGGAGCGTTCATTTGAAGTCCATTCGTGCCGCACCATGTGTAATTACGTACGTTGAACATGATCATGTCATAGTCATGTGATAAGTACTGACCAATGAATAAAAGAGCACGTGCATATCGTCCCATGATGCATAGGTTCTGTTTCTGACTGCTGAGAAAATGGCTGGGTTGATCCAAAATCCGTCCAAAGAAGCTCAAAGAGTGGTGATTCAGTTTCTTTAATTTGAATGATGTTGACCAGTGGACATTCATCGAAGAATGCAGGCAGCATTCAGTAACAAATGTGTGTCAAAGACAACAGTGACAGACTGGGCACGAATGTTTCGGAAAGGACTTCAGTTCACGACACATCTTTGATGGCTGGGTCAAGCGCATATTGTTGCAACAGAAAAAAACCTTCGCCAAAATAGATGCAGCAGTACAGATGAACCGTTGTCGAAGCATACGTTCACTAGCGAAAGAATTTAATGTGACAATTGGGACAATTCAAAAGGTAATTTGTAATAAACTGCAATATCGGAGAGTGTGTTCACAGTGGATACCACGGATGTTGACCGACCACCAAAAAAGAGGAACGCATGGGATGGTGTTTGAACCACTTGCTGCATTACAGAGTGGAGGGTGATGCATTTCTCTTCCGCAGAGTGGCAGGCGATGAATCATGGTGTCACCACTTAGAGCCAAATAGCAAAAGAAAGCACGCAATTGAAGCTTGCTGGATCACCAAAAGCCAAAAAATTCAAGTTACAGGTTTCCGCTGGTAAACGTTATGCTGAGCGCATTTGTTTACCATGAAGGGCTATTTTTGGCCGATTTTAAAGAACCTGGTGTCAACATCAACTCTACCCACTACTTGGAAACACTAGACAAGCTGCAAACAGCCATCAAGAATAAACAACCCGGCATGCTTTCTTGCGGTGTGATTTTGTTGCATGATAATTCTCGTCCGCATGTTGCAAAGACTGTACAGGAAGAATTAGCTTGGAAGAAGTGGGAAATTCTGCAACATCCAGCCTATAGTCCTGATTTGTCACTGTGTGATTTTCATTTGTTCGGACCTATAAAAAAAGCTCTCAAGGGGCAATAATGTCACACAGATGCAGACGTAATGACGCGGTAAACAATTGGTTCAGTGAGCAACTGCAATTTTTAATTTGCGGACGGTATTCGCCGCCTACCTAAGCAATGGGATGCTTGCCTAAATGCCTATGGCGACGTCTCCTGACCAACCCATGGTGCTATAATTCATTCAAAATGAATGCTTTGTTTAATTCTACCACACTGTTAATGTTTCTTTCATGCTTTTGTAATTAAGCCATTGAATAAAGCCTGAAGAATCAGATTCGCTGGGCTGGTCGCTTAACTCGTATGCCAGATCACAGGCTCCCTAAACGAATTTTTTACGGCGAGCTGCATTTGATAAATGCTCCCAAGGCGGCCAGAGGAAATGCTTTAAAGACACTCTGAAAATCTCAGTGAAAGCTTTTGGAATTCATCTTGGCACCTGGGAGACTGCTGCTAAAGACCGTAATTCATGGCATACATCATTACATAAGGGTGCAGTCATTTGTGAAGCAACCAGGACTGCAAGAGCTGTGAAGAAAAGGCTGAACTGAAAAACCACTGCAGGAGATCCTCCTCCTGGAACGTCAAGCATTCTTTGCCCACATTGTCAAAGAACATTTTGAGCCAAAATAGGCCTTATCAGCCATCTTAGAACTCACGGCTCCATACTTTCAACCCCACTGGATGAAATGAATGGTCATCATCATTCTTGATGGCACAAACAACAATAAAGCCATTGAAATGGGTTTCAAATGAACGACCCTTATATATTACTACAATGTCCACAAGCTGGAGATCTTTTGCATTCTTAGCTAACAATGCTGTGTTAGAGAATACATGCAGGAGAAAAACCTTGCAAATGTGGTTGTTATGATTCTTTGTTTACTCATGATAGCAGTCTGAAATTTCACAATAGAACTCATTCTGGGGTGGCATGTCTGTGGTGCTTTTGCACTTATTTTAATACTCTCATGTAAGACAAGAAAACACGCAAGAGAGAACTCTTAGAAGTGTGGTGTCTGTGGTGTGTTTACACTTATTTGAATGTTCTTGTGTAAGACAACACAAAAGAGAGAACTCTTAGAAATCTGATGTTTATGGTGTGTTTACACTTATTTGAATGTTCTTGTGTGAGGCAAGACAACACACAAGAGAGAATTCTGATGTCTATGGTGTGTTTACAATTATTTGAATGTTCTTGTGTGAGACAAGAAAACACACAAGAGAGAACTATTAGAAATGTGATGTCGTGGTGCTTCTGTTACTTAAGCATGACATGTGAAGAACCTCAGGAGAACGTTTACAGGAAGGAAACTTGATAAGTGTATTAATTTTGATATCTCTTTAATTCCAATGTAAGCTCTAAATTACTCCACAATTATAACTGTGCTTTAACAAATCCACCATATCACCCTTCGGATGCCAATTAAAGTAAAAATATGGGGACTGCACCATATACCCAGTACAGCGTATGGTGTGAGAGGTGCTCCTTGACGTTACTTTCACGGATGTGATGTTTGTGGTTGTGTTCCTCTTTACTCAGCACTCTAGTCTCTAATGATGGGGTATCACAGTGAACAGGCTATCACAGTGATCTTGATAGGAACCGCCACAGAGCATGTGCCATAATATCTCTGGTAGATAACTCAATGAAGATGATGTTGGCCAACTGTGTTTGCTTGGCTGGTCTTCCCTGCCGTAACAGCCAGTGCAACCCATTTCTGTGTAGTGTATATACTACATACTATGCGTATACAATTGTGTAGGTGTGCCCATAATTTCAACCTGTACATTTACAAATAATGATGACTATCACAACTGATTAGAAGCCCACACAAAATAATATTGCCACACTGGTTTATTACATGCACTTTGGCAACTGTTACAGCCACAGTCTGACAGGGAAACAGTGATGCCGACTGAGCTGTCCAGGGGTTTCACGACTGAGTGTAATATTTGTTTGCTTTGTGTTCCTTTCCGGTGTAAAATTGAAACTGTTTTCATAGTTTAGTTGATCATAGTTTACAATTCACTGGGTTAACTTGGATAGTTAACTTTCTTTGTTTTACTGGTGATGGAATTGCCTGAGTTGATGAGCTTATGTGTAATAAATCAGAAATTGATATTCTTAGTAACCGACATTAATGTAATGCACAATTATAAATAATAGTTTTATTTTAAATATTGAGCACAACCCACTACTGGCAACGCTGATCGCATTCTGGTATGAACCTAAGGCCTATCCACGTCAATATGGAAGCACTAGACTCGAGTTTCGCCCTCATTTGAGCTCGTCAGTAGTCAATAGTTTTATTGACATTTGCAAAGTAAACAAATACAGTTGGTTGATAATGCTATGGCTGAGTGGCTCTGTGACCAATGGCTGACGAAAAATGTCTGGTTGACTTAAAGAGGTGGAGATAATAGTAAGGAACTTTCTTCTTTGAAGTGGTAATGACAAACAACATAACTTATAGTGCTATTGATTTGTTGCAGAATAATATTCTTTGGATATTTAAGTTTCATCTGTCAAGGTTTTCAAAAGACTGTTCTCTTGGAGTGTAACCGGCAAGGCTGTGATAATAGACGTCTCTTGACAAACTTGTATTTGATCAGCTTTCTATTACAGCTGTTCTCTTACAATAAAATAAGGTGTTTGTAATGGTGGTTGGTAGCCATGGCAGTGAAGTCACTAGCATGTTTGCTAGTATTTGAATACACAATAGTGCATTTTATAAAATTGACCTGAGCTCCAAAGTCAACCATCCTAAATGAGGTCACAGGAAGTGTCTTGGGAAGTAAAGGCAGCCCACTTGATATTGACCACATCACCCCTCTAGTGCTGATTGGTCTATAAATTGTGGGGCTGGCACCATATACCCATTACAGCTCCTGGCATCCAAAAAGGTTCTTTTGTGACCTAATTGTAGTGGCTTTTCTCTTTGTGCCTTGTCAGGATTTTGATACATCTCTCCTTTCTGGAAACTCACAAACATTTTCATTCTGTTATATATCTTGGCAAATGACAGCTGTTATCATGGACCTCTTATCTGATTGAATTATAAGTATGAAAGTGATATTTAAATGTGTTGAGACAATAATTTTTTAAAAATTTTCTCACGCACAATGTCATATTAGTGAATCAATTTATTTTTAAGAACTTCTTTTCACATCTGATGCAATGTCTTGACAGACGAGAATAGACATTATTGCTTATAAAATGACACACATGTAAATTTTCAGTATTGGATAATCTGAGTAATCTTGAGCAAACTGTCTTCTAATGACTACTGATGGATCATGATGTGAAATTTACTCCCAGTATTTGTTTTTGTTGTGATCTCTTGGCAAGTTTACGTTCAGTAGTTTGCCATTGCTTTCTGAATGACCATGCACCCTTACAATTGCGTTAAAAAAAAACCAACGCAATGCATGTCTGCTGCCAAATCACCCGCAGCTGTTCTTCGAATACGGGTATGTGGGATTACGAACAGCGTCCGTAACCCCATTGTCACAGAGTCGGTTATTCAGTCGTAGTGCGTTTTCCCCGAGATCACTGAAACCACGCTGTTTGTGCTAGTGGCAGGTTGATTGTCGGTCTCTGGAGAGAGGCCGAGTCGGATGAGGGTGAACTTCATTGCAATGAAGTCGATTCTCTGCCTGTAACCATTCATTAACTATCTCCGTGACGAAGGCTTTACGGGCGCAGTTCGTAATCTCGCATACCCCGCTCGAAACACAGCGGCGGACGATTTGGTAGCAGACTGCCTTGCGTTGTTTCTGTTTAATTTTATAAGATGCCGGTTGTTCAGACAAGAAATAATGGCAAACTATTCAAAGCAAGCTTGCCAAGAAATCACACACAGCCAAAATCTGTTGGGGTTGACGGCGACATCCTGTAAAGGATATGCAACTAACTTACCCCCCCCCCCCCTTTTTTTTTTAACTACCTGTATGCAATGAATAAATGTTGCACGTTTCTAGATCTTTCTCGGAGATTCTTACACGATGTTTACGTATCTTATATCATTAACGCGCTAGTTGAGATGTGTTGAATTATGTTGATGTGTTGACTTGTGTTGATTTGTTCAGTTGTGTTGATAAGTTTGTTGTGTTGAGCTAAGAAACGGCATCACTGCACTCGGGACATTCACACTCTCACTCCATCCTCTTGTTCAACAGTCAGCGAAGAGTCATACTGCTAATGGTTCCAACTGCCATCTGATAGAAAGTTCTCCTGGTTTTCCCTCTCAGTTGTGAGATTTGTCCAGAGCCCCTGCCGATCCCCCACCATATCATGCTCGCCACATATGGATTCTCAGTCTGTTCCATCGCTTTCTCCACTTGGCACCACAGGTGCCCAACTGCATCTTCCTTGTCCATAGGTAATCTACCACCTAGTGTGTTCCCTGCCAGCCTATCACGCTAGTTCACTTGACTTAAAATCTTTAGTTGGTTGGATTAGAAACAAAAAAGGGAGGAGAAGAAGAAGAGGAAGCCCCATGCCCAACCATCCTTTGTCGCCTCTTACGACATGCACGGCAGGTTCCAGTGTGTTTCTATTTTTTGCTTCGCCGTGGGGTCCTGGTAACATACGGGCTGGAACCTCCTGAATCGTCTCTTATGTCATGCATGATAGGTTACAGTGTTAGTATTCTATACTTCTCCTTTATGGCCCCGGGGATAACCGGGAAGTTCGTGGAGAGAACCAAACAAATCCCAGTGAACCAAGAGGTGAAGAAATGGCGCTGGATAGGATACACACTGAGAAAATCACAATAGTGTAACTAGAAATGTTTTTGTCTGGAATCTTCAAGGCAAAAAAAAATATAGGGTGTATTTTTAATGACTGTGCAGTGTTTGAAAATATTGCTGGTCCAAGTTTTGTATTCACCCTCTGTAAAGTTCATGCAACAGTATAGGTAACAAAAAGATGGAAAAAAAATGAAAGCAATGAAGAGAGAATAAAAATTTGAAAAACATTTTCCTACTTACCTGGGAATACATGTTCGGATTCCCGGGTAAGTAGGAACATTTAAAAAAAAATTTATTTTCTCTTCACTGCTTTCATTTTTTCATCTTTTTGTTCTTCTCATCCTGTCGACACGCCTCAATGTAGTTACCGGACGGTCTTCTCCGTGGCTATGTGTTGTGTTTTGTGTGTGTATTTGTTTGCTGATGAAGGCTAGTCGCTGCAATGTCCTGTATGTGTCGTAATTCTGTTATCTAAAGCTGCACTACTTTGTGTAATTTTATATTGTTTACATTTTTACAACTTTACCACAGTTCCGCCAAATTTTATTCATATTTTTCTAGATTCAGATAACATCACAACAGAAATGATTAAAGCTTTAGAAGAATATGGAATAGATCATGTCACCAGACTGCTTAGCACATTATATGATACCGGAGAAACACCTTCTGAATTATGCAATTCTATATTTATTGCAATCTCAAAGAAATCAGGAATCTTGGAATGTGATAAACATAGAACAATTAGTATAATGAGTCACATCACAAAGATTTTGCTACGAATTGTCATGCAAAGGATGAGAAAGAAAATACAACCTGAAATAGGGGAAGAACAATGTGGGTTTCTAAAGATATATATGCTCTCTTTTCTCTCTATCTCACTCTTTCTCTCTGTTTCAGAATGTTAGCCGGGCATGCATGCCCAATTCTTAACCCTTTGAAAATAAAGTTTACTATTATTAAGTGATGTCAATATGTTATTCACTACCATTTATGTGATAGTTGTCCCGTTTTTAGAACCGCTGTTTCATTGTGCCCCAAACTTACAAACGTATCTAGACATGTCAGAACAAGCAGGCATCGTGGGTGGCCTGAGCTTATCATGACCGCTGTCTATCTGAGCTTATCATGACAGTGTGTCAGTGGATATCTCATTAAAAACAGGGTGAGTCAGCGCTTGCTGACAGGGCAGCTGCCTAATATGTTTTGGGTAAGACACACTAAAGACAGGTCACTTTTGTAATGATTAACAATGCTTATTCAGCGTCTCATATTCATAAATAGTTAGCTGTTTGTAAACATCAAAAACAGTTCCATCCGGTTATTGTCTATTGGGCCAGGTGGTCTGATACTAAGGTCACATTCATCAGACACGTGACTACTTAGTTGTAGCTAGATAATAAACATGCATCCCAAAAGCTGCTCTACATCAGTGGTTCTTTATAGGCCAGAGCAATAAGCGTGGCCATCGGTGTTTCACTATCTCACATGTTCATCAGCACCTTAACCCAGTACCATGAATGCCTCCCCATCAACTCATCACTGCACTGTCAAGAGTACGTTGAGTGCATCACCCAGTCTAATGTCTGTAACCAATTGATGCAGTATAATGACGACGTCCATCAAGGTCATCCAGTGGGGTTGAAAGTACGGAGCCTAAGATGGCTGATAAGATCTATTTTGACTTGAAAGGTTCTTTGACACTATGCGCAAAGAATAGTTAACATTCCAGTAGGAGGATCTCCTGCAGTGGTTTTCTGTCCACCCTTTTCTTCACAGTGTTTGCAGTCCTGGTTGCTTCACCAGTGATGACACCCTTGCGTAATGCTATACGCCACAAATTTCAGTCTTTGGCAAGTCTCATAAGTATTGTGATGAATTCCAAAAGCTTTTAGTGAGATCTTCAGAGTGTCCTTAAAGCATTTCCTCTGATAGCTTTGGGATTGTTTACCATGACTATAATTCACTTAGGGAGCCTGTGATCTGACATGTGAGTTACGTGACCAACCTACCAATGTTGATTCTTCATTAGTAGAGTGTGATGACCCCCAGATGTGTGACCAATAGCCAAATGTTTGTAATACTCAGCTGGTAGTTTTCCTGATGTAAACATCACATAAGGTGTCTCTTTTTAATATTTTCCATTGTTCTTTTTTTTTTTACATTCTGTAAATGTTTGCAGATCTTTGTGTTTTTGTATTTGTGTGATAGTGTACTTGTATATTTGTTCCTGTCTCGTTGTTCAAATGTAACTTTTTCCTTGCTTGTGTATGTTAATTTTTCCACAACCAGAATCAACATGAAGATACATCTGCTCGCACCAGTCAAAACGAAAGACGAAAACAAGATAGACAAAAACAAAACAGGCATTCCACTGAAACAAGAAAAGTTTCGTTTTCATTTATTTTATTTTTCCATTAAAAATCAGCATTTTCGTGTGCACAACATGCAATATTTTATTGTTCATAACATACAACATTCAATGACCAGTGAAAATGTGACAGAAAGTGACACAAACAGTCTTTTATTTTCATTGATATAGACAATTCAGAAGATTATCACACATAAGACAACTTAAAAATTACACATCACACAAACACACATCATTAGTAATTGACCACATTGTAGACAGTAAAAAGTAGAAAACATATATATCTATTTACACTAGAACGTGTTATATTCTAGGGGTGATGTAGTGACCTTGTCTGCGTGTACTTGACGTTTTATTTAGAAATAAGATAGCGAGTTTTTGTGTTGTGTGTATGTGTAGATAGACGTGTCTTGTGTTTTGAAACCTACATTTGTCGCTCCACTCAGTGCCTGTGTGTTGAGTACATTAAATATGTTTGTCTATCTAGGTGGTTGTTGTGTTGTTTGGTGAGCCCATTTGTGCTTGTTTTATTGTAGTCTCTGAAACAATGCTATGTTTTGCTGCATAAGGATACCATCTCCTTCGTATTCTAACTTGAAAAGACCAGGGGTTCTCTTTTCATAAGTTTTGATAGTCTGGAAAGCCTTACAGTTATCAATACTAGCTATATGATCAGAGCAGACTTCAGCCTGTAACCGCCGATTATAAACGCTATCAAATTCTGCTCTAAGATGTGGTCTAACTGCTTCTGCTAGCGTAGGTGTGCTAAGGGCTAAGTACAGAGAGTCAGTGTCCATCTCACACAATTGGAAATCTCCCTCTGTATATTAATTTATCTATGAAATCATAATAAAATTTTAACATCCTCAATTTGGCATATTGATAAACGAAACAAAATATTTGAAGGGGGAGATCTCAGACTGTTGTCTTTTTTTCCTTTTTCTACCTCATAAATGCCGTTGGTAAGTGGTGTCATCTTCTTAAAGTGGGGATTATTCACTAATTTGGTCGTCTCTTCAGCCTTACATTACGAAGCATCTGAATGTTTGGCCTTATTGGTTAGGGTTTTGCCATAGGCAGCATTATCCAACAACTTCATGGTTTCCCCCTTAACAGTAGAGGCTGTATTACTGTCACCTTCTTGTCTGGCATCAGACACCTTATCATTAAACTTTTGGAAGCAGCTAACTGGTTTATACTCAGTGATTTGGTATATATGTGTGACTTCTAGCACATGTTCCAGGCTCCATTTTAATCATGGTGTGGCCAACATAATCTTTTCTCAAATATAGCTACCTGTAAGTGTCTGTCTGGCACCTGTCAACAATTTATGTGACTGGGCGTACTGCCTCATAAGGTCACCAATATCGGCCCGGCCCACTTCAATATTTTTAAAATGTGTGTCATCTCTGAGAAGCGCTCTTTAAGCTTGTCTGGTACATGGATGTCACACTATCAAACCAAAGTCTCATCTCTTACAGTCGTGAGGATCTTATCTTTATTAATGGTCTGTTTATTATGCCAGGGTTTGACATGTGGGAATCTTGCCTTGACAAAACCCTTAATGCCACTACTGGTCTTTCTTAGGTTCCTCCAGTCGCATTCCCACATTTATACTACCTTAACGTTAACCTCGTTAACTAAGTAGTCATGGATGTTGTCATATAGTTCTGTCAGAGGTATCTTAGTTACTGGGTTAATGTCAATACCACGGGTCAGGGGAGAGTCTGGGTGTCCATAGATTAGGCATCCGTGAAATTGATACACAGTTCTATTCCCCCTATCCCACCCATCTACCCTAATATGATGCGGTCCAAGAGACATCTCCCGTCCGTTAAATTGTGTCCTCAGCTCTGTGTGATGGCTATGCTCTATCCACGCCAGCCACTCTCTGCACTGAACAGTGTAAATTCTAAAATTATGAGTCTTGAATTCATCTTCTGCCTTTCTAATGACATGAAATCCTGTGGGCATCTTTTGCTTTAGAGCCCAAAGGTAGAGAGTGTTAGCGTCATACCCTTTCAAACTCTCAACTAGCTTACCTCCTCTGATGCGTTTCTGACCTACCTCATCATCCTCTATGAAAGATTATGGACGGCCCTCCTACAATATTGTCTCTAAGTGTTTTGTGCAGCCATTTCTCATTCTCAGAACATAGTGAAAACACTACGTTTTTCGCAGTATTAAAAAGATACTTTAAGGTTACCCCGGGGACGGAAATGGCATCCTTAAGCATGTCTACACCAAAATCCTTGTAAAAGTTAACTTGTGCATCTAATGCCTCAATAAAGGGTTGTACATCTTTGTTATTATGCCACACAAGAAATTCTTCTAATGTCCCATCATATTCTCACCCACATCTTCTGACACTCTTGATACTCCTGTCTCTGTAATGTTACTATTTCTAAGCTTTGAAGGAAAAAAATGCCTCGTGAGGGGTTAATTTTGTTTCTTTTAATTGTCCTAGGTCTGATATGTACTACGTAACAGAAGTTTCCCTTGGTTTCCATAATTTTGTAGGCGACTAGGTATTCTATATAGTTGAATACTGGGGCTTAATATTTACTTGTATCTAGAAATTTTAGTTGGTCGGTGGCAATGTACATAAAATTATTGTTCTTTTGACGACAAAGTTGCATGACTCTTCTTTTAATTTAATAAATTACGAGAATGTATATAGCTTAATGATGTTAATATCGTACTTTCCAGAGTTGAATCCCAAGACCGGCATCCCTTTTAAGTACGCATCGAACCTATCAATTAAAATGTTTACATTTATCTCCTTTAACGCAATGTACATATGTTCGAACTCAGTCTGTAGTTCTGAACACACTGCATCAGCGATTTGGGTCACATGGTCAAGCATTTTATTCACCAGATCTTGAGGATCGCCCGTTGTGATAAAGCATGCCGGGGATTCAAATCCAGTGATGTTAGACACAACTGAGCACGACGTTGGAACACGTTTTGTTAAATAATTTGTCAAACTAGTATCACTAGGAAGATTGGATTTCTGAAAGAAGTATTCAATGTTGTATGTAGACCTGTATGGGTAAACATACTTAGTATTGACTGGGATGCCTTGCCCAGCAATTATTTCCCAAATGGTTTCTGGTGGATTGTAAATGCCTCCTTTAAAATGTTCAACATGTTACCCCCGTTATAGGTGCTTTCATGTCGTTTCATACGTCGATACTCCTTCCACAGCTTCCCACATTTTATGCAACTAAAAGCGTTATCTACTCTGTCAATATCAACAATATACATAAAATGATCTTAGAAAAATAGTAGTCTTAGAGTTTCACTGTATGTTCCACTGCCTCTAAGTTTTGGTACCAGTGAGAGGTTAGCATCATATTCAAAGATCTCTATGTTATGACCAATACGTTCTTCCAAGTTTGGGATATAGAGAAGTTTAAGACCTGGAAAATTAGTTAGGAATCTGCTGTGATATTCTTTCCACAGCTTTGCATACTCTTTCGTTGGTTTCCTAAGATTCATAACGGGTGATCCTTTGTTCACAGCTAGAGCTCTAAAGAAACAAAGATTATCAGTGTATGGCTTAGAACTAGAGTCATGTTGTAGTATGTTGATGGCTTGGTTGTGAGTTATGTAGTCGGGAATGTCAGTTAGGCAGCAACCATCCGGGAATGTGAAAGATGTAAATTATATGGCAACTACTGTCTATATACTGTATTTGGCGTCTGGTCGTTGCTGCATAGCATATGTAAGAATGTCATGTTCATGAAATGTTTTGATGAAGGCGTCAAAGTCGTGTCTGTTATTGATTAATGCTGAAAATTCTAAAACAGCATTGTTTGAGGAATCATGAATGAATCTAAGGTGCTGTATTTCTCTATGTCTTAAGACTAAATGGTGGCTATAATTGTTCTTGAAGTGGTTTATCTGAGTATTAAAGATCTTATATAGGGTCTGTCCAGTCAATAGGGTGTTGTATCTGTGGGCTAATATAGTAAGTGTAGACAGACATGTGTTTGCTATGCTTGTGGTGTGTCCTTAATACTCTGCCAGTTGTCTCTATATGTGGTTTGAATTTCCTCGGGGAGTTTGTCGAAGGTGTCTGATTCAAGTTGTCCAAAACTGAAATTCTGTTGTTTAGATGTCTGTGTGTCTGCGGGTGCTTTCCTTTTGCATGATGCAGATGCCGTGTTTGAGGGTGTAGTGTCAATTGATGCTGGTGTTGTTTGTATGTGGCGTTGTAGCGTTTCTCTTCTGTTGTATAAGGTTGCCACAGATGTGGCACTTGTGAGCTGTGGTTTTGTTACGGTGTTAATGTGGCGTGTGAGATTGTGATGTTCAGTGAAAGCTTTGTCACATGTAGGACACAGAAAGACATTGTTCTGAGTAGTGGTCCGTAGTTGAACAAAAAAGGGGTGATGATTCAATATGTTTTTTCCGGCGG